>CAXHTJ010000833.1:0-123722 GCA_964019445.1 Populus tremula | reverse complement strand
AACTTTTCCTTAATGCACACCTTTCTTCTTCTTCTTCTTCTTCTTCTTTTAATCTTAAAGATCATTTTTTCTTACCAAGAACAAATAATTCTTATTTTTATAAACACATCATGAAAATAAAGTTTATTTATATAAAACATAAAAAAAATTATAGATGAATTGGAATAATTTCTTCGAGATATTAAACACATAAAAGATAAGTAAAAATAACCACAATTTAAAAAAGACTAAATAAACTATCTAAAATTTAGAAAGAAAAATCATTAATTCAAATATAAATTCAAAAATTCATTAAAAAGTACATATAAAAATATCAATTAAAAAAAAATTAAAAAAAATAAGAATTTAGGCGTTTTTAGGCCTATCAAGTCAAGCCCGCACATCAAGCCCATTTTAAAAAGGGCTAGTTTACGTGAACTTTATTTTTTTATTTGAAAATGCCCCAAATGTTTTTGAAAAAAGATAAAGGGAAACAACATGTCACCTACTGAGACTTTCAAGTTCTCGACTATTAAAGGGGTGGCTAGAAAATCATGTAGGGTGTTTTTTGGCCTAAAAATGCAAATTTAAACAAAGTTCACACCAAAACATCTAAAAATGGTCCTTATAATGTAAATAAACCAATAATTAGCCCAAAAAATCATAAACGTTTTGGAAATTTCAAGAGCAAAAAACACCTCATTAGAATCTCTTCATCAAATGGAACCTATTAAGACCAAAATCGACTGTTTTTGTTGTGAAAATCAGTGTCAACCGAGACTTTCTCTAACATTGTAATCCATTGACTTTCTGTCTCCTCTCTCAAACTAAGAAATGAAAAAAAATCGAGAAACGAAGTTATGGACCAAAAATAAAATGTGGGAAAACTTAAAGGACCAAAAAGTCATTATTTAAAAAGTAGGAGGACCAAAGTGAACTTTTGGCTTCAATCTTAAAACTACCACCCTTTTTTATGTTTTTTTCTTTCACTTTGGTTATTTGTGTTTAAATTTTGCTCTTCCTTAGCAAATTTACTAAAATTGTCTATCAATTTAGACCTATAAGAACAGGATGAAAAAAACATTATGGCAATCCACAACGCTGAGTGAACAGTGGTGTGAGAATAATATTTTACCCATACCTTTTAAAGTTTCTTATAATTATAAATGTATAAGAATATCTTCAAAAATAAAATCATAGAATGTAGAGTTCTCATTGCCATAACTTATTTCTAAGTTATTCCTCATATTCATCCCTTTTCTTTTCCAAATAAAAAAATAGAATAAATAAAATAAGGATTAACATTTTGGAAAAAGCAAGCTGGGAGGATTTCAAATCAAGGTACAACTTTGGATGAGATTAGGAGCCTAAATGTACCCCATTACACCCAAAACTAAAGAGACAATGCAGATTCAAGAACAAATTAAATGATTATTGCACAATTCTACTTAAAAATCAAGCCTAAAGACATAATTAGATTTTTAATAGGCCAATTTGATTTAATCATGGGCCAAATTGAAATTTAATTATATTTAAGAATTAATTTGGGTCCAATTAATGATTTAATTAGGTGCAAGGATTAATTATACTTTAAATTAGTCAAATTAATTTTATTAGGGGCTTAATTGGTGAAACATTAAGTTTGGGAGCCCAATTTGGGCTCAATTAAGAAGGTTGAATTTTAGGAGACCAAATTTAATTTTTACCAAGTCAATTGATTGGAATCGTTGGTAAAATTGCAAGAAAAATCAAAGTTTTGTGGTCAGTTAATGGTTAAATTGAAGAAATTCACAACCAATGACCAATTTGGAAATGACACGAACTATAAGGACCAATTGATTAAAATCAAGGCTAAAATTAAAAAATTTAAAATTTAATGGTCACTTAAGGGTCAACTTGTATAAATCTGAAACCAAGGACTAATGTGAAAAACGGGTTGAAATCTAGGGTTGATATTGAAATTTTTCAAAGATGAAATTGCATAAAATTAAAAATTTGAAATCAATCAAGGGTGTAATTGAAGAAATAAAAAATAAAGAACTAAATTAAACTTGATCAAAATAGCCGGTTTTCTCTAAAATCTTAAAAAGATTAAAAAATAAAAAATAAATTGAAAATTCAAAAAATAAATTTTCACTTCAAAAAATATTTTGTTTTACATACGACCAAATCTTAAAAAGTTTTTCATGTGTATTTTCATATAAAACAAAAATTGTATCTTTCTGATATTTTAAAAATACAAAAATAAATATCATAATCAGTTTATTATTATCTATTAGGATTTGATCAAAATACAAAAAAAATCATAACAATCCTTATGTTAGGAATGTTAGGAATTAGTTGTATTTTGGAAATAAATGTGATGTTGTAATTTAGATTCAAAACGGTTAGGATTTCATCCAATAAAATAGAGATCTATCACGAAATAAGATCTATTTTAGACCTTAGAAAAGACCAAAGAATATAAGCATGACCTAAAAATAGTTAAATAATAATGTAACATACCTTAAATATGGTGTACTAAGAATAATATTTTTTTCTCCTTGTATAGCCAGTCTTTTATCGAACTCTCGCATTGAATTAACTCGTTTAATTGTAGGAGATTTCGACCAAATTTTCCTGTATTGGATTAGTTAGGTGATTAATTTTTTAGGTGCTTTGTTCATCTAGTGGCTAGGGCTTTTAAGTGTGGCTAGGAGAACTCATATCCGGAAATGGTAATTGAATAAAATAGTCATATGTTAGCTAATTTTATGGATAGAACAACCATCGTAGGCATATGAGGTGCTACCCCTTTGAGATTAAATTCCTGCACATGATCTTTTATATTTTTGGCAGATTGGATGATGAGATAGAAACTCTTCCTACCTCTCCCCTACATGCACAAGCCTTCTGCGGTTGTAGTTTGCATAAGACTGCTAAATTGGGAGTTTGATGTGTTATGAACATATAATGCAAAATATAATGGATAAATTATATTATTTGAGAGTGTGACACAGAGATTTCATCATAACCTCGTTCCATTAATAGTGCTTCTTTGCAAGTTTTTCTTCTTCTTTTTTTTCCCATTATTCATCATTTAAAAAAAAAAAAAATTAAACCAAGAAAAAGAAAAAAAAATTGACCGTGGTGAACCTTTTATCCGTTCCTCTCTTTGCTAGGTGAGTATTTGTACAAATTTTTATTTTGATTTGTTTGTTAGTGTCTCTGTATTAGTCTTACTACCTTAATTATGTCATCAAATTGCATTTTTTTTTTATGGGAATTGACACTTTTACTCACAAGTGTCTATAACACTAGTTTGAATCAATAAATATTATTTTGTTATAATATTTCTCCTCTTCTTAACATAAAGTTGTTCCTTTGGAAGATTGTAAATATAAATGTAGTCATTAGATTGATAATATACTATTTTTCTCTCAATGAAATTCTTTTTATTGATTTTGAGAAAAGAAAATAGATAATAGTATTCTTGTAAAAGCTCCCTTCGATTTTTTAACACTATCTTCTATTTATATATTTATATAAAAAAATTACCCTAGCATCCTATAATTCAAAAACATCTAAAGACATCATTTCTCTCCCTCTCTCCTTTTTCAGTAACAAACAGTTAAGAATTTGTGATTTATTTTAAAATAAAAAATTACTATTAAAATTGATTTCTCACACGGATTTGTTCTCAATGTAGTTGTTTGTCCTGGGTGGTGGAATCTCTCGCATGTTTCATCCTCAAAGAAACATATAGCCAGTTTAGTTATTTGAATTTCCCTTCATCAAACCAGAAACCCTCCTCATATTCTTCTAAATTAACCTTCAATTCCAATTCTTTTGAAAGGTCATTCATGGATTATCACGAAACTCTCTTTAGCAATTCAAAATTATAGAATTTTGATGATGATTTTCTATGGGATCTGCTGTAAATTTGCCAACGTTGTTTGTGAGTAGGGTAAGAAAAGTTGATATGTTTTTTAACTTTATGGAATCAATATGAACCCTCCTCACTTCAATATTTCACTGCTCCTGTAAAGCATTCAAAACTCTCTAAAGCATGAATTTTGATTCAGCGACTTTGACTCATCCGTATATTCTCCAGAATATGAAATATATTCCTCATAAGTTTCACTTCAATAAATTTGATATTTAACTTAACTGGATGGTGGTATTTTTCCTTTTGTGTTAATGTATATATAGATCCAAATTTGTGTTTTTATGGTATTTTTGTTATTTTAACACAACATGATTTTCTTGGTCATTAAATGAAAAATATTAGCAAATTTGTAAATAATCAGATAATTTCTGTTGATTTTTTTTTATCACGCTAAATATAGAATGTAAATTATTACAAGCGCATGAAAGTTTAGGATAGAAGATATTTTTTTCAAACACGTTAAGCAAATATAATTCAATTAAACTATAAAATACTAGGGTAATTTTTCCAAAAATAAATAAAGTATATTTCTATCTTTTTATTGCTATATTGGTACCTTCCCTTCTTGCTTTGGAAGATGGGTTCATATAGAGCTAAATGACTTCTCGTTTCGTTCCTCGCTATATTTTATTATTGAGCAATCAATACCAATGATTTTCGCACATATTTTCACAAATTAAGGTAATAAAATTTTTATTCTCATTCTCTCAATGCCTATTTTACTTGTAATGACTCACTCTCACAGTCGTTATCCTTATGTCTCTGATTTTCAGACCGGCAGAAAATGGCTATCGAAAGTGTTGGTGAATCCATTATATCTAAGATAGCAGAACTCTTGCTGGTACCAGCAACAAGGAAGTTTCGTTACATGTTCTGTTTCAATGATTTTTTTGTCGAATTCAATAAACAATAGCAGATCCTGGCTTTCGCACTAGATCGTATACAAAATGATGTCAAAGCTGCTGAAAGGAATGCTGAAGAAATTGAGAAAGAAGTCAGCAAATGGCTGGAAGATGCAAACAACAAAATTGAAGCTGTGAATTGTTTGGAAAATGAAATAGAAAAACATGGCAAATTCCTTACTTGGTGTCCAATTGGATACAAAAATTCAAGTTAAGCAAGGCACTGGCAAAGAAGACGGTGACTTTGAGAAACCTTGAATAAAATACAAAAACGTTTTCATCAGTGTCCCACAAAGCTCCTCTTCAAGACAGAGAATTTCTTTCATCAAAGAAATTTACACCCTCAAAATCATCACAAGAAGCTTTTGTAACAATGGGATAGAAATTGGATTCACATTGTAACAGTTTTATTTACCAAAAGAAGATGTCGACTTATCTAAGTGTTTGCTATGTGAACTTCCCAAAAATTGGAGCGCGTGTTTCTTTTGAAGTGTCTGAATCTTCAAAAACAAGGGCATAATGTTTACAGTTTAATGTGTGGACTTTCATTTTCCTTTCTGCTCAAACTAATGGCTCTACGACTTCGGTATTTGCTGCATCAGTATGTTTTCTCTGTAAATCGAATAAGAAGAGATTGAATCTGCAAAGTTATGTTTTATTGAACCTTTGGAGAGAAATATATACAGATGATTACATGAGTAACTGTTAAAATAATAAAGCTATTCAATGCTACAATAATGCAGAATTCTAAGGGATTTGATTTACATTCAATGAATCATAAAAGGAAAAATACATGAACAATAACTGTTAAACATATTGCAGCAGATTAACCTTCCAACACTCCCCCTCAAGTTGGAGAGTGGATGTCTTGCAATCCCAACTTGCGGACCATAGGAATGAAGAATTCCTTTCCCAATGGCTTAGTCAAAATGTCGGCTAGCTGATTTTCAGAACTCACAAATCTTGTTTCTACAGAACCATCTTGAATCTTATCCCTTATAAAATGACAGTCCATTTCTATATGTCTCGTCCGTTCATGAAAAATAGGATTCGCTGCAATGTGTATCGCGGCCTTATTATCACAATACAATAATGCTGATTGTTGATGCAACACACCCAAATCTTTAAGTAAGCAACGAAGCCACGTTAATTCGCAACAAGCTCCTGTCATAGCACGATATTCTGCTTCAGCCGAAGATAGAGACACTGTCTTTTGTCGTTTTGATCGCCATGAAATCAGTGAGGGACCTAGGAATACGCAGTATCCTGTGGTCGATCTTCTCGTAAGTGGGCATCCTGCCCAATCAGAATCAGAGTAAGCTCGCAGTCTGAGATCACTGGTTGCGGAGAAGAAGAGGCCTTGACCAGGCGCAGATTTCAGATATCTCACCACCCGTAAAGCTGCTTCCCAATGATCCTTTCGGGGTTGGTGCATAAACCTGCTTAATATGTGAACAGAATATGTAATATCTGGCCTTGAAACCGTGAGGTATATCAACCTCCCAACCAATCGCCTATATCGCTCTGGATTTTTGAGTAACTCACTTTTGTCAGACAATTTTAGGCTGCGTTCCATAGGAGTATTGATGGGAGCTGCTCCCAGCAAACCTGCATCCTTAATAATTTCCAATGCGTATTTTCGTTGAGAGATAAAAGTACCAGCTTTGGATGTGGAAATCTCAATACCAAGGAAATATCTCAGTTTACCAAGATCTTTAAGATGAAATTTTCTATGCAGGAATTTCTTGATATCAGCTATGCTCACGGATCATTACCAGTAATTAAGATATCGTCTACATATATCAAAAGAACAGTAAATGACTTGCCTTGCTTTCTGATGAAGAGAGAATAATCGGCTTTTGACTGTTCATAACCAGCTGATTGTATGGCCTCGGAGAATTTGGCAAACCATTGCCGTGATGCCTGCTTCAACCCATACAATGATTTGTGTAGACGGCAGAATAAGTGTTCCTCCCCCTGTCTCCGAAGCCCAGGCGGTGGAGACATGTAAATTTCTTCGTGAAGATCACCGTGGAGGAATGCATTATTGACGTCAAGTTGATGAAGATTCCATCCACGGGCAGCAGCCAGAGCTAATAGACACCGAACTGAGATGATCTTGGCTGTTGGGGAGAAAGTATCCTGATAATCAATGCCAGCCAATTGTGTGAAACCCTTCGCCACAAGCCGTGCCTTGAACCGTTCAATTGACCCGTCTGAGTTATGCTTGACCTTGAAAACCCAACGGCAACCAATCGGGGTCTTACCAACTGGGAGAGGGGTGAGTGACCAAGTGCCATTGGCTTGAAGGGCTTGTAGTTCGGTCTGCATGGCTTGTTGCCATTCGGGATGAACAGCGGCCTCAGAGTATGATTTTGGTTCCGTGACAGTTTCAATTTTAGCCACAAAAGAGTGATAAGCAGGGTTATATCTGTGGTATGAAACGAAATTGGACAGTGGGTATCGTGTACCTTTGATCGGAGCTGGAACGAGGGAGGTCGATTGATCGGAGTAAGCAGCGGAGCAGAAGTAATCGGCGAGTTTAATTGGAGGAACAATTTGGCGGCTGGAGCGACGTGGGGCTGCTGGAGGTGAAGTTGTAGGTACTGGAGAGGTGTGGGTTGGGTCAGGTTCAGGCGAGATGAGGGATCGGAGGGTATTGGTTCAAGCGGTGGAGACGAAGATTGTGGAATTGGATTTGGGGAAGTTTGTGTGGATGACAGGTCGTTGGCTGGAGAGGGCGTGGACTCGGTTTGGATAAGTGGAGAGGGGCTGGGCTGAAGGTGATGATGTAATGGATCGGGAGGTGAGGCTGAGTTGAGGGGAACTGGGCTGGGCCGAAGGTGATTTTGTAAGGGATCGGGAGTTTGAGCTGAGGTGAGGGTTTCTGGGCTGGGCCGAAATTGAGGCTCAAAGGGATCATGGGGCGGCTGGAAGCGGGAGGGGTCCAGATTTGTGGGTTGATGAGTTTTGGGCAGAATAATGGGGCACATGGGAAGGGTTGACCGTGGCATATGGAAAAATATTTTCATGAAATTTTACATCCCGGCTAGTAAAGACCTTTTTTGTTGATAAATCAAATAACTTGTATGCCTTTTGACCGATTGGATATCCAATGAAAATAGAAGGAATGGCGCGTCGGTCAAATTTATGAGAAGTGTGAACATTAGTGGCATAAGTGAGACAACCAAAAACGCGAAGATGAGAGTATGAGGGTGGTTTGGAATAGAGAAGTTCAAAAGGTGTTTTGAAAGAGATAACCGGTGAAGGTAGCCGATTAATTATATGGACAGCCGTGAGGGCACATTCTCCCCAAAATTGTGAAGGGAGTTGAGCATGGAATTTTAAAGCACGGGCAACTTGTAAGATGTGTCGGTGTTTGCGTTCCACTACCCCATTTTGTTGAGGAGTGTAAACACAAGAAGTTTGAAAAATGACACCTTTATCTTGAAAAAAAGATCGAAGTGAGATAAATTCTCCACCATTGTCACTTCGAAAAATTTTAATGCGAGATTCAAATTGAGTGAAAATATAACTGAAGAAATGTTGTAAAATTGATTGTGCTTCAGTTTTGTGACGCATTAAAAATATCCACGTAAAACGTGTATAATCATCAACAATGGTGAGAAAATAATTAGCGCCAGAAATAGATGAATGTCGATAACGACCCCAAATGTCACAATGTATAATATCAAAAGGCTTGGTAGATGAAATAGTACTAGTACCAAAAGATAGACGACTTTGCTTAGCCAAAGGACATATGTGGCAAGCATTTTTTGACTCAACGGAAAAATTCAAAAAAAATTTAGCGAGAAAACTTAAACGGGAAGGTGAGACATGTCCTAGACGATTATGCCACAGGTCGGTAGAGGAGAGGGTAAGGTAGCATGCAGGATGATTTGTGGTTGAGGAAGGTTTGGTGAGGTTTTTTTTTGTCGCTAGTGCCACCAAATAGTATAGGCCGTTTCGCTGTTTACCCAAACCAATCGTCCTCCCTCGTAGCCAGATCCTGCAAAATACACCAATAAGGGAGAAAAGTCACTGAACAGTTCAAACTCCTTGTCAAACGACTGACTGACATCAAGTCGACTTTGAATGTAGGCACAGATAAAACATCATGCAGATAATAGACTGAATTTAAGGGTAAAGACCCTTTCGTAATAATATCTGCCTTGTCTCCACTAGGTAACAGTACAGGTGGTAGTGAGCAATCCTTATTTTCATTCAACAATTCAGATGAAGATGTGATATGGTCAGTAGCCCCACTGTCAATAATCCAGTTATGGTTATCAAGTTCAGACAAACCTGGCTTTGTTACTGCATTGGCTTTTGAGCTAGAACTGTCCTCATGATTATTTAGGAGTGACAAAAGTTGCTTGAGTTGAGTTTCTGACAACGAAACCGTGGGCCTTACCTCATCTTTGTGGGACATTTCAGATACCTGGTTAGCTAAGGGAAAACCATTGTGCTGATTTCCAATTGAGTGCTGATTTCCAATCGGGCTTTGATTTCCAATCGGGTACCCATTCATCCTCGCTTTAGGGTGTCTCGGTGGATACCCATTTAACTGGAAACACTTTTGCACCCAATGCCCCATTTCTCCACAATGGGTGCACTGGGGTCGTCCCCTTCCTGACCCAAAACGGCGCCGATCCTGGTCAAAACGGCGTTCTCCTTGCGGTCGAGTATCACGAGGCTGAGAGAGGCGATTCACGGAGTGTTGTGGGCGATCTGTCTCTGAGACAAAATTTCTTTTTCCTTGATTATTATAACGTACTGCCATGGCAGCACTCCCACCCATCTCCGTTTGTGCAACGCTGAGAAATCGTTGCTTTTCTTCTTGACATACCGAAGAATAAGCTTGGCGAATGGATGGCAGAGGATTCATCAGCAAGTTTTGGCCTCGAATTGCAGATTAAGTGTCATTTAAACCCATTAAGAACTGCATTAATCTTTGTTGGTCTGCCTGCGTTCCATGTGTTGTGTCTATGTATGAAGCCAATTCATCCCACAAACCTTTCAATTTCGTGTAATATGAGGAGATGGAGAGCTGCTCCTGTCGAAGATATGCAATGTCCCTCTGAATTTCAAATATGCGAGGCGCATTGCTCTGTGAAAAACGTTCCTGTAAATCTTCCCAGACTTCATGTGCGGTGGGATAATAGATTACACTATCTGCAATTTCCAGGTTCAATGTATTGATGATCCAGGAATGGACCATATCATTACATCGTGACCAGGTAGCATAGCCTTCAGGATCAGTCTGTTCTGAAGGAATTTCAATTGAGCGATTGATAAAACCGAGTTTGTTCTTGGAGTTTAGGGCGAGAGTCATAGCCCTTTTCCACCCAGAATAATTATCTCCATTCAGTGATTTGGAGACAAGGATGAGGCCTGGATGATCCGAGTGATGGGTGAAATATGGGTTTGAGATGTCAGATTTGCAGAAGTTTGATGCAAGGTCTGATTTGGACGAATCAGATGGAGCAGCGATGGTGCTGGGACTTGATAGATTGATTTCTTCATTGGCCATGACAGTGAAGGAAAAATTTCGTGAGAATGTTTATGAAGGATTTTGAATGCAGAATTTTGATTTTAGAATTTCAATTTACGTGTGCTCTGATACCATGTAAATCGAATAAGAAGAGATTGAATCTGCAAAGTTATGTTTTATTGAACCTTTGGAGAGAAATATATACAGATGATTACATGAGTAACTGTTAAAATAATAAAGCTATTCAATGCTACAATAATGCAGAATTCTAAGGGATTTGATTTACATTCAATGAATCATAAAAGGAAATAAATACATGAACAATAACTGTTAAATATATTGCAGCAGATTAACCTTCCAACATTCTCTGTCTGTTTGATGCTCTGTTTCTATTGCATATGCTTATGTGACTTGTTGTCGACATATTTCAAGATGACTGAGACTTTATGCTGTACTATTTGCTCAAAAGTTTGATACTGATATCATGTTTTCCTAGCAGAACAATCTCTTGTTGAATGGTTTTTTCGAGCAGATACCTTGCTGGCTCTTGCTAGAGACTCTAAATATTCTATCCTCTAAATGCTCCTCGGTTTAATAGAAAAAAGTGAGACAAATTTCATCTCACTTAAAATGTTGGCTCATTCTGAATTTCTTGCCTAAATTCTAGCCGAGTTGTTTCGAGTTTTTTCCATCTGTTCTGGTACAGGTAGCCATGCGCAGATCATCATCTCTCTTTAATTTCCCGTTACCCATTTCCCCTCTTCCCCTCTTCCTTTCATCGAATCCAATTCATAACTAATTATGATATTTTACTTTGAATTATAATTTAAAAGTTGTTTTTTATAAATAATTTACTTTGATATTTTACAAAAGTCATATCTAATATAACCTAAGTTTAACTACTTCTTGAAATCTCCTTGTTGTAATCTTAATTGTGCATGCTTCGTGTTATAATCTAAATTAAAACATTTGTTATTCTTACCATAACAAATTTTATTGTCCAGCAAGACTCAAGTTACTGTGCATTAAACTATTCTCCTATAATGCAATCTTTTTTTAAAGTTGTAGAAAAGTTTAATATGGTCCTTGAAGTTTTTGTTTTTTAGATTTATTTAATCATGTAGTTTAAAATTTTTACGACTCTGTTTTAAACCTTCATTTTTATCATATTTTTAGTTATTGAATGTTGAGAGGGGGGAGAATGTGGTAAAAAAATAATAATTAAGTAAGCTAATCATATTCCGGTCATAAAAAGACTAATTTTAACATCAATGGGTTTGTTTTGAAGAAGGGAGTTTAATAATGATGATTTTGCCTTTTAACCATGCTAGAAAAAGTTTATTAGACCCATATTTGTTTTTTATTCAGATTGATTTTTACTATTTAGGCTAATTAGAAGATATTTTGGGGTTAAAAAAAATAGTTTTTGAGGTTCCTAAACGTTTTTGGCGGTGTATGCAAGATAAAATTTAGGTTTTGCAGTACAAAAACTATGAGTTTATTTTATAGTCATAAAAATAACTAAAAAATATTTCAATAGATAACAAGTTATTTGCATAGATATATAAATACTTGAAAATGGTACCAAAACATAGTTATTATAGCCGAGGATTTTTAACATCTAGGAAGTTATGAGATCTAAAAGTGATTCCTCTCGGATCGAGAAATGAAAAGGACAAAGAATTCTAGTTTTTTATTAGTGAAAAGAGAAAATGAAAGTTGCTATCTGATATTTTGGTCAATAAAAACCTTAACTGGTCTTATAAATTGGGTACAGGGACTAATTGCGTAAAAGAAAGATATCAACACTTATAATACATCTTACCTGAGGTAAGTTGCTTTATTTAATTATATGATATAAACTAAGGTATTATTGTGTTTTCTAATTGTTGGTCTGTAAACCTCGGGAAAAATAAATAAATAAAAATGAAGAAATTCATGCATATGGTTACATAAAAACAGGAATTCAGAAATTTTTGAATATAAATTTCCAGGTGAAATAATTCAAGACATGATAATAAACCCGATACTTGAGGGTTGAATTTAATTAAAGAGAATAATACACTTAAAGGAAAAGGGGGCCTAAATGCAAATAAGGGAAAATATAGAGTATAAGTACTCTCTCCTCACCAAAAATCTGCAGGAATCATAAGGAGAGAAAATAAGAAGTTTTGTACCTATTTTTCCGAAATCAAGAGAGAAACGCTAAAATTTCAAGAACCCATCCAAGATTAAGGGTTTATAGATGGGATCAACACTTGAGAGCATGGGATTACCAAGAAATTGAACAAGAAGAAAAGAAAGGAAAGAGTTAAAAATCTTCAACTGGTTGAACATCAAAATCTTAATTCGTACCGGGTAAGGTGTTCTAAACATGATCTTAAAAATATCATTTTTAAATTCGATAATGAATTGATGCCTTGAATTGGGGAAAAAGTACTTATTGTTAAGATTAAGTTAATTCATGTGTGTGGTATGTACTTTATGAAAGTATTGTATGAAGGGGAGGTGGAGACGAATCTAGACAGACTTGTCTCCTGACTTTTGGTGAGATTTCAGGTAGGAGGATGAGGAATTAGGATTTGATTCCTTCATAAAAATTGTAGATTTGAATGTTAGCTAACCAAGAAAACTAGTCTTGTTCAATTTAGAGATGTTTGAACTCCAGTTATGAGTTACCAACTGAGACTAAGTCGTGACTGATTATGTAGGGCAATAAGATTGCTTAATTGATGAGCACTTTTGATTATCTTAGAGGCAGAACTGGTTCTCCTTCCTTCAGAGAACTAGTAGTCTCGTGTCTTAACTTTCTAATGAGATCAATCTCACTTACAATGAAGTTTTAGAATTTTAGATATAATTAAAAATTTGATGAGTGTTTAGATAGTAAGAGTTCAAAGTTAGACAATAAGAGTTCAAAGTTAGGCAGTAACAGTTCAATGTGTAGACAATAACAAGTTCAACAATGTCTAGACAATTGATTAGTACTTAAAAGTGCATGTTTATCAAGGTTTTATATCATCATTTTGCACTTGAAGTATCAATAACTCACTAAAGCATGTTTTATAATAACAAGTTTGATATTATAAGATACCTTAATTTATGGTAAATGCTCATTTTAAATGCAGGACTATCACATAAATAAAAGGATTGATTGATGAGTTTAAGCATTGAAAGTTAAAGGACAAAGAGATGGCCAAACTTAGAAAAGAGATGTCGGTGCAGTCCAAACCGGAACATTGCTCGGTCCATTTTATATGGATGGAAAGGTAACACATAGGCCTACAACTTTCATTTGGACACCAAGATCTAAGAAGGCCGTTTTCAAGTCCAAATTATAGGAATAACGAAGAAGTCCGAAGCTGTCCTGCAGCCCAGACACTATTTAGTGTTCAACCCATATCTTGAGTTCTAGAGGTCCAAATGACCTCATCTTTATTTTGTTGGAAAGCTGAGACAATTTCCTAGAACATTCCTGAGGATTCTGGGCAAATTATGATGTTAGCAATGACGTCTTGTTCAGACAAGAAGATAAGGATTGTCACCAAGTCAAGATGTGGCCACCCACTCATCAATTAGTCAACAAATCAATAGTTCCAAATTTTGGCCTATAAAAGGAGGCACTTACCATGTATTGAGGCATCTTGGTTTCCAGATCAAGATCATGCTCTTGCTTTCTCTCTTTGTATTGCTTATATCTTGCTTTCATTAATATCAAGTTTATGCACTTCATTTCCTTTCCTTTACTTAGTTAACTTCTTTCTCATTTATGTTCTTATCTTGTTCATTTATGTTTCTTTCTTTCATTATGTTTAGCTAAGTTAATTATGTCAAGGTGAAAAGGGTACACTAATGGTGTAAGAATAAGTATAATATAAACTTAACATGAACCTTAACGTTGGATACTAACATGTTTTATATTTGTTATCTTGTTCACTTTTAATACTTTGCTTGTTAAATGGTTAATCTAGATTTATGTTGTATAACACTTGGTACAACAAATACTTGGCACTTTCATAGCCCATACTGTATGGTATAACCGACACATGAGCTATGAAAGGAACTTGATTTGTTGTTAACATAAGTTATAATCATGAATGCCTGCCAACATTTACAAGTATTAGCTTTATTCGAATAAGATAACTAATGTAATCATGTTAACAATTTATAATCTGATTGGAACCTCCTTTATGTGTGGTTTCCAATTGAGTTATAAGAGTTTATACTATACTTGTTTGAAGTACCATTAGTGGATCCTTTAACCTTGACATTTGTTTTTATCATTGTTTAATCCTTACATTAATCTTTCATCTCAAAGTTCTCATTAATTTCTTCATCTTCTTCTATTACTACTACTACTACTACTACTACTACTACTATTATTATTGTTGTTGTTGTTGTTATTTACATTCTGTAATATATCCCTTTGATCTTTTCATAAACTCAGTGTATAGGCTGGAAACCTATGACCCGATCTTTTAGATCATTCTCAGATGTAACAACGCCACGTACTGAGTATTATTGTTGTTGTTGTTGTTGTTGTTGTTATTGTTGTCTTGTTATTTATAATTTATACAATTAACCTCTCTGTGGTTCGACCTCGGTCTTGCCGGGTTATTTATTACTTCAACACTCCTGCACTTGGAAGAAGACATCAATCTTTTGGTCGTGTCATGTTTTTGGGGCCGTTGTCGGGGAGGTAAATTCTTGTATAAATTATAATATTTATTTTATTTTCTCTTTTCATTTTTCATTTTATTTAACTTTTGTTTCTTTTTCTTCTCTTTTATTTTCTTTCTTTTATTCTCTTCTTATACGTGCTTGAGAGTTTGGTCACGTACATTAAGTGGTCGACTTTGTAGGGTATCCTCATCATTTTCAGAAAATATGGCTGAAGAAGATAATCAATCGCTTCATAATGAGAATAATGAGAATAACCGTATGAGAACACTTAGAGACCATATGAATCCCACAAGAACAAGTGCACCCTCATGCATAGTTTTCCCTCTTGATGCATCTCATTTTAATTTTAAGCCAGACATTATTCAACTTTTACCTTCTTTTCATGGCTTAGATCTAGAAAATCCATACTTCCCTTGGTTTTACGTCCAAGAACGGCTTAAACGCCCTCTATGGGTCGGGGATAGGCTTCCCATCTAGTTTTCTTAAAAACTGGCAAACAGGGTCTTTTTTAGTCAGATTCCCAAGACTAAGTCGATCATGTTATTTATGGAATTGTGGCCATAAATCATGAATTACACGATGCACATCTCCATTAGGATGCGTCTCAAGGGTCAACAAAAGATTATCTAAAGACCCTTTACTCAGGCCATCCTTAATGAATTGTATTTTATCTTCACGGTTTATAGAAACCATTTCTAAAGAACGACATGTCGCATTGCAAGTCCATCTTGCACATTTGTGACAGACTTGTAGTCATTTTGCACGACGTTTCTTTGCAAAAGTTCTTGTACCTATTCCAGGCATGTGTGAAATGAAGGAATTAGAGGACTCACCTGATAATTGGACCTTTGCTTCAATTAGCTAGCGAATATCTTCAGGAATTCCATGATTCATTAACAACCTCAATCTTGCACACCTAGCACGGTAAATTTTTGTAATCGCATTTCGAGGCAGAGCGGGAAAATACATTTTCAACTTTTCAAGAGTGGTGTCCATTTTCAAAAGAGAATTGGAGACGAGATTAAAAAAGAAAAGAAAAGAGAAAGAGCACAGAATTGTACAAATATATACTGATATCAGTTATTTGGGAAACTGAAAGAACCGACTTAAGTCACGGAGTACCGTTATCCGCCATTTGACCGGGGTGAGAGAGAGACTAGCAAAACAAAAGTCACACTAAAAAGGAACAAAAAATGTGAGGAAAAAAAAAATAATCAACCTTTATCAATAAGATTATTCAAACCAATGGATTCATTCTCACTAGGAAACTCATCAAAGTAAGCTTTCAAACGATGTGTATTTACCATCAAAACATTGTCATTCTTTGGATTCTCAATATCAAGGGCCCCATAAGGATACACGTGTTTCAAGATAAATGGACCGCTCCATCTTGATCTTAGTTTTTCAGGAAATAAATGAAGTCGAGAATTATAAAGCAAAACTTTTTTACCAGTATCAACTTTTTGACAATTTTCACAAGTTTTGCAGAATGCATGTGTGTCCTTGAACATGATGGGCCAATAAAATCCATTTTGTAAGATTTTTGCAGTTGTCTTTCTTAATGAGAAATGACTCCCACATGCTTCAGAATGAAAAAGTTTAATGACACTACTTACCTCATTGTCGGGAATGCATTTTTGAAATATTTGATCAGGACAATTTTTGAATAAGTAAGGGTCATCCAAATAAAAGTTCTTCACTTCGTTCAAAAACTTTCCTTTGTCTTCGGTACTCCAGTGAGCTGGCAAATCTCTTGTTGCAGGAAAATTGATATTTTTAGCAAACCAAGGCATTGAACTAGGAGAAAGTAAGGATTTGTCAGAAGAGTAATCATCGATTGGTGGGATGTCAGATGTCAAATCTGTTGTCACTATTGACAAAAGATCAACATCAACATTTTTTATGCCTTTTTCATCCGTGATTTATTCCTGAGATTAAATCATTTGCAAATCTTCAGATTCATCCAACTCAATTTTACTCAAAGTAGATTCAAGTTGATCATGAACTAATTCTTCAATATGATCTACTTCTTGTAAATCATTATCATCTCCGGGCTGCTTGCAAATGTTGAATATATTCATCTCCAATGTCATGTTTCCAAATGATAGCTTCATCAGTCCATTCCTACAATTAATTAATGCATTAGAAGTTGCAAGAAACGGACTTCCTAAAATAACAGGAAATGAATTACATGCTTCAACAGGTTGCGTGTCCAAGACAATAAAATCCACAAGATAGATGAATTTATCGACTTGTACTAACACATCTTCAATTATTCCTCTATGCACTTTTACAGATCTATCAGCAAGTAAAAGAGTTACAGAGGTTGGTTTTAACTCACCTAGATTGAGACTTTGAAAAACTGAATATGGAAGTAAATTCACACTAGCTCCAAGATCAAGTAAGGCTCTTTCAATTTTATGTTCTCCAATAAAGCAAGAAATTATAGGACAACCAGGGTCTTTATATTTCAAAGCATTATTGTTCTGAAGAATGGCACTTACTTGTTCGACTAAAAAGGCTTTCTTTTTCACATTCAGTTTTCTCTTCACAGTGCATAGATCTTTCAAAAATTTAGCATAGGAAGGAACCTGTTTAATAGCATCCAACAAAGGTATATTGATCCTTACCTGTTTGAAAGTTTCAAAGATTTCAGAGTTGTGATTGACTTTCCTTTGTTTGGTCATGGCATGAGGAAATGGAAGTGCTGGCGGGGAATCAACCTTTTCTTTGCAATGTTCAGGTTCAACCCCTTCCTTACCCTCAGAGATAGACTCGTCATCTTTCTCACAAGGTTCAAGAATGGGTTTTTCAATAACCTTACCACTACGAAGAGTGATGACTGATTTGACTTGATCCATGTGTTGGTTTCCAGAACCACTTGCATTTGCATTGTATTGCCCCTTTGGATTTTGTTGTGGTTGAGAAGGAAACTTACCTTTCTCTTGGAAACTGAGAGCAGATGTTAATTTTGCAAGAGCATCTTTAAAATCGGTCATGCTTTGAGCAAGTTGAGTGTTGATTGTCTCCTGCTTTTCAATGAATGCATGCAATGTTTCCTCAAAATTTCTTCTAGGAGGTGGAGCATAAGGAGGTGCATATCCATGAGAATTTTGGAAATTATGGTGTGCTTGAAATGGTGGTTGTGAAGTTTGTGCATTGTTGCTATCACTCTTCCAACTGAAATTTAGGTGATTTCTCCAACCAGGGTTATACGTTTGTAAGTATGGGTTATGGTTGGGCCTTTGGAAACTATTTAAAGCATTGGCTTGTTCATGGAGGCATTCCTTAAAAGAAGGCAAAGTTGGACAATCATTTGTTGAGTGTTCCTTGGTTTCACAGATTTGACACACAATGTCTTGAACAGATTTTAATTGACCACTCTTTTTCAATTCAAGTGCTTCGACTTTTCTAGCTAAACATGCAAACTTGGCTTGGAGGTCATGATCTTCCCTAAGGTTGTGCATACCTCCACTAGATGTATGAGGTTGAGTTTTACTTGGTGCCTCATAAGTACCTGTGGTGTCCCAATTTTGAGCATTTTCGGCTAGCAAGTCTAGGTACTCCATTGCTTCATTAGGGTCTTTATCTTCGAAGGTTCCATTGCACATCAATTCAACCATTTGCCTATCTCTAGGTGTTAAACCTTCATAAAAATGTGAAACCAATCTCCATGTTTCAAAACCATGATGTGGGCAAGTATTAAGCAAATCTCGATATCTATCCCAACATTGGTAAAATGTTTCTCCTGGCTTTTGAGTGAAAGTGATGATTTGTCTTTTGAAAGAGTTTGTTCTGTGAGACGGAAAAAACTTCTTTAAAAATTGTTGTTGCATTTCATCCCAAGCACGAATAGATCCTGGTCTCAAATTTTATAGCCATGTTTTAGCTTTATCTTTTAACGAAAAAGGAAAAAGCTTTATTCTGATAGTGTTCATGCTACAATTTGAGTCATTATAGGTATTACAGACCTCCTCAAATTCCCTTAAATGCCAGTATGGATTTTCTAGGTCTAAACCATGAAAAGAAGGTAGGAGTTGAATAATGTCTGGCTTAAAATTAAAATGAGATGCATCAGGAGGGAAAACTATGCATGAGGGTGCACTTGTTCTTGTGGGATTCATATGGTCTCTAAGTGTTCTCATACGGTTATTCTCATTATTCTCATTATGAAGTGATTGATTATCTTCTTCGGCCATATTTTCTGAAAATGATGAGGATACCCTACAAAGTCTACCACTTAATGTACGTGACCAAACTCTCATGCACGTGTAAGAAGAGAATAAAAGGAAGAAAATAAAAGAGAAGAAAAAGAAACAAAAGTTAAATAAAATGAAAAATGAAAAGAGAAGATAAAATCAATATTATAATTTATACAAGAATTTACCTCCCCGGCAACGGCGCCAAAAACTTGACACGACCAAAAGCTTGATGTCTTCTCCCAAGTGCAGGAGTGCTGAAGTAATAAATAACCCGGCAAGACCGGGGTCGAACCACAGAGAGGTTAATTGTATAAATTATAAATAACAAGACAACAACAACAACAACAACAACAACAACAATAATAATACTCAGTACGTGGCGTTGTTATACCTGAGAATGATCTAAAAGATCGGGTCACAGGTTTCCAGCCTATATACTGAGTTTATGAAAAGATCAAAGAGATATATAATATAAACATAATGTAAATAATAATAATAATAATAATAATAATAACAATAGTAATAAAGAGAGCTTTGAGAGGTAAGGTGATTAGTACTTAAAAGTGCATGTTTATCAAGGTTTTATATCATCATTTTGCACTTGAAGTATCAATAACTCCTTAACAAAAGCATGTTTTATAATAACAAGTTTGATATTATAAGATACCTTAATTTATGGTAAATGCTCATTTTAAATGCAGGACTATCACATAAATAAAAGGATTGATTGATGAGTTTATGCATTGAAAGTTAAAGGACAAAGAGATGGCCAAACTTAGAAAAGAGATGTCGGTGCAGTCCAAACCGGAACAGTGCTCGGTAATTGGATCATATCTGGAGCTCTAGATCTCGGATTTAGGTCCATTTTATATGGATGGAAGGTAAAACATAGGCCTACAACTTTCATTTGGACACCAAGATCTAAGAAGGCCGTTTTCAAGTCCAATTATAGGAACAACGAAGAAGTCCGAAAGCTGTCCTGCAGCCCAGACATTTAGTGTTCAGCCATATCTTGAGTTCTAGAAATCCAAATGACCTCATCTTTTTTTTGTTGGAAAGCTGAGACAATTTCCTAGAACATTCCTGAGGATTCTGGGCAAATTATGATGTTAGCAATGACTTCTTGTTCAGACAAGAAGATAAGGATTGTTATCAAGTCAAGATATGGCCACCCACTCATCAATTAGTCAACAAATCAATAGTTCCCAAATTTTGGCCTATAAAAGGAGGCACTTACCATGTATTGAGGCATCTTGGTTCCAGATCAAGATCATGCTATTGCTTTCTCTCTTTGTATTGCTTATGTTTTGCTTTCATTAATATCAAGTTTATGCACTTCATTTCCTTTCCTTTACTTAGTTAACTTCTTTCTCATTTATGTCTTATCTTGTTCATTTATGTTTCTTTCTTTAATGTTTAGCTAAGTTAATTATGTCAAGGTGAAAAGGGTACACTAATGGTGTAAGAATAAGTATAATATAAACTTAACGGACCTTAACGTTGGATACTAACATGTTTTATATTTGTTATCTTGTTCACTTTTAATACTTTTGCTTGTTAAATGGTTAATCTAGATTTATGTTGTATAACACTTGGTATAACAAATACTTGGCACTTTCATAACCCATACTGTATGGTATAACCGACACCTGAGCTATGAAAGGAACTTGATTGTTGTTAACATAAGTTATAATCATGAATGCCTGCCAACATTTACAAGTATTAGCTTTATTCGAATAAGATAACTAATGTAATCATGTTAACAATTTATAATCTGATTGGAACCTCCTTTATGTGTGGTTTCCTATTGAGTAATAAGAGTTTATATTATACTTGTTTGAAGTACCATTAGTGGATCCTCTAACCTTGACATTTGTTTTTATCGTTGTTTAATCCTTACATCAACTTTACATCTCAAAGCTCTCTTTATTATTATTATTATTATTACTATTATTGTTATTATTGTTGTTATTATTGTTGTCTTTGTATTTATAATTTATACAATTAACCTCTCTGTGGTTCGACCCCATTCTTGCCGGGTTATTTATTACTTCGACACTCCTGCACTTGGGAGAAGACATCAAGCTTTTGGTCGTGTCATAAGGTTGATGTAAGGATTAAACAATGATAAAAACAAACGTCAAGGTTAGAGGATCCACTAATGGTATTTCAAACAAGTATAGTATAAACTCTTATTACTCAATTGGAAACCACACATGAAGGAGGTTCCAATCAGATTATAAATTGTTAACATGATTACATTTGTTATCTTATTCGAATAAAGCTAATACTTGTAAATGTTGGCAGGCATTCATGATTATAACTTATGTTAACAACAAATTAAGTTCCTTTCATAGCTCAGGTGTCGGTTAACCATACAGTATGGGCTATGAAAGTGCCAAGTATTTGTTGTACCAAGTGTTATACAACATAAATCTAGATTAACCATTTAACAAGCAAAGTATTAAAAGTGAACAAGATAACAAATATAAAACATGTTAGTATCCAACATTAAGGTCCATGTTAAGTTTATATTATACTTATTCTTAACATTAGTGTACCCTTTCACCTTGACATAATTAACTTAGCTAGACATAATGAAAGAAAGAAACATAAATGAACAAGATAAGAACATAAATGAGAAAGAAGTTAACTAAAAAAGGAAAGGAAATGAAGTGCATAAACTTGATATTAATGAAAGCAAAACATAAGCACTACAAAGAGAGAAAGCAAGAGCATGATCTTGATCTGGAAACCAAGATGCCCCAAACATGGTAAGTGCCTCCTTTTATAGGCCAAAATTTGGAACTATTGATTTGTTGACTAATTGATTAGTGGGTGGCCACATCTTGACTTGGTGACAATCCTTATCTTCTTGTCTGAACAAGATGTCATTGCTAACAACATAACTTGCCTAGAATCCTCAGGAATGTTCTAGGAAATTGTCTCAGCTTTCCAACAAAAAAAAGATGACGTTATTTGGACTTCTAGAACTCAAGATATGGGCTGAACACTAAATAGTATCTGGGCTGCAGGACAGCTTCGGACTTCTTCGTTGTTCCTATAATTTGGACTTGAAAACGGCCTTCTTAGATCTTGGTGTCCAAATGAAAGTTGTAGGACTATGTTTTACCTTTCCATCCATATAAAATGGACCTAAATCCGAGATCTAGAGCTCCATATATGATCCAATTACCGAGCAATGTTCCGGTTTGGACTGCACCGGCATCTCTTTTCTAAGTTTGGCCATCTCTTTGTCCTTTCACTTTCAATGCTTAAACTCATCAATCAATCCTTTTATTTATGTGATAGTCCTGCATTTAAGATGAGCATTTACCATAAATTAAGGTATCTTATAGTATCAAACTTATTATTATAAAACATGCTTTAGTTAAGGAGTTATTGATACTTCAAGTGCAAAATGATGATATAAAACCTTGATAAACATGCACTTTTAAGTACTAATCAAAAACCCTATTAAAACCTTTGAACTCACAAACTCCATGACCATGAGCATAAGATTAAGATAATTTCATAGAAAAAAATAGAAAAAAAGTTTGAATGAGGAAATTAAATTAAATCAAATTTAAAAAAAGAATAAAAAAATAAATGTGAACCCGCATTAACCTTTGAAACCTAATATCATAGTTATGAACCCTAGGCTAACTCTATAGAAAGAAAACCATAAAAAATAACAAAGAAAAACTAAAAAAAACTAAAAAAAGGATAAAAAAAATTAAGAAAAAATTAGCTTGAAAAATGAAGGGAAACAAGCGTACATGGATAAACCTCTAAAACTTGGTCTAATCTATAAAACCCAAAACTGTGAAATCATGAACTCGGATTCAATTAAGAAACTAAATTTCCAACCAATTTAATTTTGAATAATAAAATCATAAAGAAAAAAAAACCTTGCAAAAGCAAAAAAGATAGCAACAAAAAGAAAGATGATAAAATTTTAAAGAAACAAATCCAAGGAAGAAACTATAATTTTTATATAAAAAAAATGATCCCAAACAAAACAAATAGCAATTAAAAAAAAATTGAGATCAAATTTGAAAGATTAAAAAAATCATAAGGGGGTCAAATTGAAAAATACTTGTAATTTGATAAATAATTTATAGATTAAAAAATGGTTGAAAGAAATTGAAAAACATTTGTAATTTTATAGATAATTCAAAAATTAAAAAAATTTAATCAAATGGACATGGACCAAATATGAAGGAAAAATAAATTTCAGGGGTTGGTCTGAATTATTGAAGGGGCTAATGTGAAATTCAAGGTGGAGAGAGAGAGAGAATGAGAGGAAAAGAAAAAAAAAAGAATCAATTGTTGGTGTCAAATCAAAGAATTTTTTAGGCCACATGCCACATAAAGAGGGAATATGATTATGAATGACATCTCTTTGTCATAGGTAATTAGTATAGATACAGAAGAAAGAGAAAAAGAAATTCATTTATGTATTGGAAAGAATATTGTTTCTCTCCTCTAGAGAATTCCTAGGTGTTATCCAGGCAAGACTATTGATTGTAGGCCAGCTAGTACTACACATGAATTAGTGTTGATATGGCTGGTTCTATTGTTGATGTTAATTGTGTTAGAGCAGAAACGTGTGCTAATGAGGGAGGTGTTATGGGTGATATTGTTATTAATATGTGCAGTGATACTGTAAATGATGAAGAGGAAGAAGAACAAGATTATATCCCTTTTGATGAGAAGGGATTTGATTTTGTAAATGAATTTAAAGATGACTGGATTGATAACTTATTAAGGGATGGTTCTACTAGGAAAATTGTATATGGTGCTTTAGACTAAAAACATGAATGGAATATTAGTAGTACTAATAATGATGATGATGATTATATTGTAAGTTGTGAAAAATATGAGAGATAGTAGTGATGATTTTGTTGATACGGAAGTAAGAAATAGAATGCCATACCCTCTCTCAAGAGTGCGACATCACGAAAACCCTTCTCGAGTGGGTATAAAGGTCTTTAATTCATTTAGAAGTTGTCACCTAGTATTATAGTTGTCACACCCAGACATCACGATGATCGATTAAAAAAATAATCTTGATTGGAAAAATAATAGATATCTGGCATCTTATTCTTTTAGGGGAAATGTCTTGTTCAAAGAGTCGCCACCTTGTATTATGGTCACTAGGAACCCTAACTGGTCAACAGAGATTTTATGGTACGAGACCGGTTACACAAAAGAGAAGATACTATCACCCCTTAAGCGTCCTACCTAAAGCAAGCTGCATTGCTGGTTTTGTCTAAAATTGCTAATAATCTATTCTCTTTTTCCTTTTTTTATCCTTCCTTTCATGTTCCTGACCTTGACATTAATGAACAATTCCTATGAATATTTCTAACTCTAGCATTGGTAAATATCGCACAAATCCAAAAAAATACGATACTCCTGAGTTTGGCGCTAGTGTCTATTTTCATAAAAATGAATTTGAAGAAGAAATTTTCTATGTCATTTTTTCTTGTTTATCCTTTATTATTATTTGCCCTTTTTTATATGGAAGTAAAAAAACAGTGCACGATATTTTTGCATTTAACAGTAATAGTCCATAGATTGAGCACATCTACAAAAATCACAAACATAAAAAAAAAAAAAAACAAAGTGCGAAGGGCCCAAAAATAAATCAACAAAAGCCCCCAAATATTTTTTGAGTTTCCTGTTATCAAAAAGGGATTTGTTTGGTCAAATATCAAATTAGAATGGGCATAAAAATTATGGCCAATACATAAGGGTGTGTTTTGCCAAACACACCCTTAACAAACACAATTTGGGCCGGCTGGACCTAAAGCCCAGACACAACCCACTCTTTTTTTTTCTTTTTGGGCTGGATCTAGCCCAGCCATGCAAGCTGGGCTAGACCCAACCAAACCAGACCAGTATATTTATCTTTGCAAGGGTGTGCGAGCTACTCATGCACGCTTGCTATAGGAAGAGGGTAATTAAAAATGAAAAGGAGGGGACAAAATGACTCTGTTGCTGGACTGGTGTTGGCAACTTCTTGAGTGAAGATTGATGCAGGCAATCATTGCTGGGAAAACTGGTATTATTCCTTCTGCATTTGTTTTCCTCCTCTCTATTCATTCTTCCTCTCGCCTTTGTGCTGTGTTTTTTTTTAAGTTCTTTCTCTCTCTTGTTCTCTCTATTTTCTATCTTTTTTTTTCTTGATTTTTCCTAATGACCTCCTCTCAGGGATTCTTTTAATGGCCTCGTCTTAGGTTTTTTTGTGATGGCCTCTCTCTAGGTTTTTTTGCATACACTAAGGTCTATATTTATAGTGATAGAGTCCCTTTGCGTGTGAGAAATAAAGTTTCAATCAAACTCATTCTCTTTTTTGAAGTTTGAATTTGATTAACAATCAAATTTAAAAGCGGATAACTATCATTATCTTGAAGACAAGGATTATCTTGAAGATAGAGATTATCTTGAAGATATGGATTATCTTAAATATAAAGATAGAATGACAAAATTACATTGTAGTCCCTAGTTTTCACACAAGTTGATAAATCACACTTTTCATCGAAATAAATTTCTGTTCTTTTAATTTTACATTAAATCTTCACAATTTGCTTACAAAAGGTTTCGGTCTGAAACCCAAAACCTTAAGATTAAAATGTTGAAATACACATTATAAATACAAACTAACCTTAGATTATGGGCTAAAAATGTCATGCAAAGATGCAAATGTAAGCAAATGAATTAAAACGAGTCAAAATCACATAAATAAGGCAATGTTCTTATGAATAACATGAACATTTAAAGTGAACCCAATAACGTGCCTCTCAAACTAGACCAGATATCGATAAAAAAAAAAACAAAAGGACACAGACTTGTTAGAAATTATACATGGATCAATAATCTAGCATCCATTCACTTCAATTATCAATTAATCATCATGATCTGGTCATAGATGGTTTCGGTTCAAAACTGAAATGTTAGGATCAAAACTCATAGACAACAGTTGTAGATGCAAACTAACCCTAGATTATTGACTAATCAAGTCCAAAAAAGTATGTTAAGAAATGGATCAAAATTGGTTCAAATCATATAGTTAAGACAATGTTCTTCCCAAAAACAGAAGAACACTGCCTAAAATCCCAGCACACTATTAAGCCTTGGAATTGACATTTTGTACTTCTAAAACATGCTTTCTTCATTCCAACAAATCACACTACCAAGGAAAAAAAACATATTTGAATCAAAAGAACTAACAAACAATTTCAAATCATGCAAGATGTTCCTATTTCAAAATCTACCAAAACTAAGCAGCCTACATATTCATGAAATTTAGATTTAAAATTGGTTTTCTAAACCTATTTTGGTCATGGACAAACCTTGTAAGTCGAGGGTAAACAACCTTGCTTCAACATGTATTACTCAAGCTAACAAAAACTAAAACAAAACTATTTTATCAAAAGCAATTAAACTAACAAACCTTTATTACATCGAAAACAATAAACACATCTATATATATATATAAAAAAGCTTCAGAAACAACATTGCACCATTACAACAATAAAAAAAGGCAAACACAACACTATTTTCTTTGTAAGGTTTTGCCTCTAACAAACTTTTTACCTTTTCAAAGCTTAAGAAATATTTGTGTTAGGCTTTTGAACCTTCACACTTAGCTTTCTTATCAGGATTGTCCTACCCTTTCTCCTTTTATTTTCAGCTCTGATCTTTAAAGGTATTTATATGGTTTTGCTAGGTTTTATAGGGTAAGAATCCATTTCTAACTTCTTGATACTGAGACAAAGGTTCTTGATCTCGAGAGAAAGGTTATAATCCCTTCATAAGAACCTATTGAGAAGCTTTTAAGTGTGAACACATGGAAAAAGGGCAATTTTTGCATAATCGGTATTACAATCATGACTAACTAAGTTGTCCATTTTTTAAGACTCGTCGGAGCTACTCTAACATCATCATCACCTAAAACAACCTGAATTTAGTGGAGGGGGTGCACATCTGTCGTTTGGATCCAACCTTGATCTATTTGGAAGTTTATAGCTCACATTCATTCATTTGATATTTTCAACTCAATTAGCCAACATAGTCAAAGAAAAGATGTCTAATTCATGAACGATGTGTCACTCATTTTCTTTATTAAGTTTGAGCGATTTGTCATCTAGATAAATCCCTAAAAATTAAGATTTTCAATTTTTGATTTTGGAAAATTTAGTTTAGTTCTTATTCTTTCAATTTCTTTTAATTGCACCTATAATTACCTCCCAAGTTTTAATTTCATATAATTTCACCCCTGCTTCAACCCCAAAGTTGAGCTTCGGTTTCATTTTTATTCCATGGTTTTGAATTTATGCATTTTAACCCTCAATTGATCAACAAAATTCTAATTTCTTCAATTTTGCCCTTGATTTCATTAATTTCAACCCCTGCATTCACACGTCTTTTTCAATTTCATCATTGGTTTTGGATTTCTTCAATCAAGTCTCCAATTGACCATTAAACTTTAATATTTATGTGATTAAGCCCTTAATTTAACCAAATTAGCTTTTCATAATTGAAATTCAATCCTCACACAAATTTCATCCAATTAATGCTCAAATTGACTTCAAAAATCAATTTTCCTTGTAATTAAGCCCTTTTATAAATTCAATTAAACCCTGAGAAATTCCAATTGAGTCCTTAAATGTCCAATTTTGAATTTTTCTTCTTAAATTGAATTTTCCTTACCAACAGGGCCTTCATCATTCAAAAGTGAGCTGTTAATTTTTCCAACCTTGTATATTTTGATCTTCCTAAACTAGTCTTTTTAACAATTTCATGTGCATTCTAATATATACTTTCATTTCTTTTATTTTTTTTATATATTTATATAAGGCTTCAAAATGGGTAAAAACAACTGCCCTCTTTTTACAATACTTACAAAGTAAAAACTTGTCAAGTGATTTGCGTAATAAGTTTGTAAAGACAAACGTACTATTCTTCAAACTTAATCTTCTCAAAGCTTTTAGTATGGTTGACCTGAAACTCTAAATCTGACTATCCTTTTTAATCCAAATCTAAAATCTTTATCTACAACTCAGTTAACCTGAAATCCTAATCTAGTTATTTCCTTTAACCAGAACCAAAATCTCTGTCTACAGCTTTGTTAACTTGAAATCCTAATCCAGTGATTCCCTTTAACCAGAACCAAAATCTCTATCTACAATTCTGTTAACCTGAAATCCCAATATGATAATTTTCTTTAACTAAAACCTAAATATTTATCTATATCTTGGTTAACCTTAAATCCTATTCTGACAATTACCTTTAACTAGAATCAAAATCTTTGTCTACAACTTGGTTAGCCTGCAATCCTAACATGGTGATTCCCTTTAATCAGAAACAAAATCGTTGTCTACATCTTAGTTAACTTGAAATCTCAATCTGGCAATTTATATTAACCAAAACCAAAATCTATGTCTATTAGGAGAGTTGTATTCTCACAGCTATTCTTCTATATAATTTTTTTTTCCAGCTTACTTCACATGAAATCCTGAGTCTCAACGATCCCCTTTAACTAGAACTTTCCAAAGACATCTTAATTGTTCTTTTTGAATCCAAAACATTTTGATTACAAGGTAAGTTCCTTTACTGGTTGTAGGGTTAACTTCCTCCTTCTTGATTTCCCAGCTCACGAACTCTCTTTATCAGCCTTTGACTTATCAGAGTCTAATTTTGAAGATTTTTCCAATAAAATAAAACATTGTGCAATGTTTTAGGTTAAATGCCTGCATACTTACCTGGTTTGGAAACATTGGTCCTCCTTTCTTTAGTTTTATATGAACTCCTCTTTCTAATGTGAGCTTGTTTATTTGTTTGAATTTGTATGCTTGACTTATGATTTGTTTCTTATGCTACATCTTTTTCCCACTTCATTCTTAGAAAGAAGCCTCCAGCTTTGTTTCTTGTGGGGCCCTTTCTTGCTCCACTGACCATGTAATTTAACATTGCTTTCCATCATGCTTTTGTCAATGTTTTACTTGCTTTTTTCCATTTTAAGGGCCTTTCATTTTTGTTTCATCACATAATTTATTTTTTTTCAAGAAGAAATCTTTAAAAGACTTGGTTTTGTTCATGAAAACTGAAACTTTCAATGTATGCATTAAAAGAGTTCTTCAAGCAATTCTCCAAGTGTGGGTTATCTTTTGATGTGGTTCTTACTAAAGGCGACCTTCTGCTTTACTTTTCAAAGAGGTTTCATGTATATATATTAAGTTTGCCTCGTGTTAGAATTTATATTTTTCTCGCTTGAATAAGAGCAAGTCCTTACTCCTTTATCACTTCGTGTGAAATGTAAGATAAAAAAGTGTTTAAAGGTTTAAATACTTATGATCACTTTTATTTAGCCTCTTTTCTTTTATAAGGTCATCTCATGGCCTTTATTTGGATATAATTTATTTCTTAATAAATAGTCTCACTTTAAGATCCTTGCTTTAGTCTTGGAGGATAAGTTGTTTTCTTGTATCTTTTTTCTCGCTTCTTTCTTTTATTTTCTTTTTTTTTTGGCTTCCTCTTTCTGGTTCTTTTTTTTTTTCCTTTTTATGATGATGCCCCCTAGTGTTGGGTTTTGACTTTTATAGATCCATGTATACATTTCAGCAGTTTAATCGTATTTCTTTCTTACCCCAAGTATGAAGTGTGATCCTAGTCAGGATTTTGATGAAGAACAACTTGCTCAAGCTCAAAATAAAGACCACAAGGGGTATATTCTTCTCTCATTTCAAACACACATCGTTAATATCGACAAACTTTATCTTTTTCCAAAAGAAATTGCAAGTGATTATAGAGTCACTACCAATAATTTATCCATGTAATTTAAAATGCCATTTATATTTAGCTTTGGTTTGTTTGGTTTGGTCACCTACTAATCAGGAATTGCTTAAACCTCATCTTGAGCATATTATGATATATTCCTTGTAATCATACACAAAGCTAGTTCTTTCAAGATTTTTTTAGGAGAAGGATTTCAAATGTTGTGAGATTATGCAATTTATAAAGAAAGGTTCTTTACACAAAGAATACATGGCCAAACTTCACTTTATTGATTTTGAAAGAAAATGGATACATAATATGTTGTATTTCTTTATAGAATTGGAATTCAGAAGTCTAGCCAGATATTCTTTATCCATTTTAGATAGGGACCCTCATAGTTTGCCACTCATTTTCCTAGTTTTACACAAAGATCTTGATATCGTAGTACTAAGGGTTTCCATCTATCTCTCATTCAACTAAGCAATAATGAACTGTGAAATTTCTAATATCAATGTGTATCAGTTGTACCCTATGCCACAAGTCAATTCTAGCCATAGTAACTAGAATGGCCGAAGTGTTAGCAAACTAGTTCCCTTCTCTACCTAGATAGGTGAACTCTATCTCTTCAAACTCTTCTTCCAATATGGATAGGTATTATTGATAGGGTCTCAACTTTTCACCAAGAAGATAATTAGCATTAAGTCATCATACGTATCTATCTTTATAATCTTCAAATTTAATGCAACTTCTAAACTGAGGATGCAAGGCTCGTACTCAGCTTTATATTGTTGAAGCATCCAAATGATAGCTTAATTGAAACCGGGTATTACTTCTATTTAGAAGAAATAATTACTGCATCAACTTCATTAATACATATATTTATTACCCCATCACAAAACATGGTACACCAATTTATCTTCTTTTCTTATTCCTTAACCAATAACACATCTTTATTAGGAAAGTCAAAATCCAATAACTCATAATCTTCCGTGGCATTGTTAGCTAGATGGTCAGTAATTGCGCTCCCTTTCACAACTTTCCTTGTCATATACACCATGTTGTATTTCCCTAACAAAACTTTTCACATTGCAATTCGACTTGATAGATAGGGCATCTCACATATATACCTCAAGGGAACCACCTTTGAAATCAATCATGTAGTATGATACAACATATATTGTCATGATTGTTTAACCACGCACACCAATGCAAAACATAACTTTTCAATCACCGTGTATCTGAACTCATATTTTGTGAACTTTTTACTTGGATAATAAATGGCTCCTTTTTTATTTAATTATGATATCCTAGTACACATCCTATAGTTGCTTCAGTCACTATTAGATATAATATTAAAGGCATTTGTGGTACATGAGGAACAAGTAAATACAGGTTTTGTAAGTACTGTTTAATTTTATTGAAGGCTTCTTGACACTCTCTATTCCAAGTTCCAGGATTTTTTTTCTACAGTAGCTGAATGATAGGTTCATAGGTTGTTGTTAGCTAAGATATGAACTAGACAATATAGTTCAATTTCCTAAAAAATCCCCTCACCTCTTCTTTTATTTTAGAAGATGACATAAATTGAATGGCCTTTACTTTATCAGGATCCACTTATATCCCTCCATCACTTACCACGAATCCCGATAACTTCTCGAACTTAACTTCAATTGAACATTTTGCAAGGTTAAGCCTCATTTTGTACTTTCTTAATCTCTGGAACAACTTCCTTAAAACCTAGACATGATTTTCTCATTTCCTAGACTTGGCAATCATATCATCCATATACACCTTAATTTGTTTATGCATCATATCATGGAATAAAGTCATCATAGCCATATAGTAGGTGGACCCTGTATTCTTCAACTTGAGTGGCATAACCTTTTAGTAGAATGTTCCCTAGGGTATGATAAAAGTTGTTTTCCAAAGATATTTTTATCTAGTTGTAGTCTGAGAAGCCATCCATGAAAGAATAAGTGAAACTGCATGCAGCGTTGTCGATCAAAACATCTATATATTGCAATGAAAAGTCATCTTTAGGGCTAGCATTGTTCAAATACCTAAGTCTATACAAACTCTAATCTTCCCCTCCTTATATGGTACGACAACTATGTTAGATACCCATTGCAAATATTTAAGTACTTTTAAGTAGTCAGCACTCTATTACTTCTTAATTTCTTCCTTGACTTAATCAGGATGTCTAGGAGGGTTCTCCTTAACTTTTATTTGACCATTTTGTATCAGTCTATAAATGATACCCTATGTACTACGATATCCATATCCAAACTAGACATATCCTAGTTAGACCAGATAAAATTTTTTGTATATTCTTGTAGTAGGACAATCATTTCTACTCTTTGGACCTCACGTACAAATTGATCTTTGAATAACTTAGAAAATTGAACAAGTCCAACAATTTTCATGACGTATTTTATGCTCCTTCGTTGTCTTGCCCCAAAAGCCGAAGAATAACTGACATTGTCATAACCCAATTTTGGGTTATTCCCCAAAATTCACTTTTAAAAAAAAATAAAAATAAAAAAATAGAATAAAGGTTGGCATTGTGGAGAAAGTTGATAAAAAAAAAAAGACTGCAAAAATAGAAGGTCAAATTAAATGCAAATTTGAAGGTCAAATTAAATGATTATTGGACGAATTTGCATAAAAATTAAGTCCAATGACATAATTAAATTTTTAATGGGTCAATTTGATTTAATCATGGGCCAAATTAAATTTTAATTATGTTTAAGAATTAATTTAGGTCCAATTGAAGGATTAAATTAAGTGCAAGGACTTAATTATACTTTAAATGGGTCAAATTAATTTGAGGGCTTAATTGGTGAAAAATTAAGTTTGGGAACCTAATTTGGACTTAATTGAAAAGATTGAAATTTTAAGACCAAATTTAATTTTTACCAAGTGAATTGATTGAAAAATTGAGGGACCAATTTTGAGATCCGAAAAAATGCCTTGCCTATAAATAGCAGCTTACAAAAATCAGTAAAGGGGGGGTCATTTTGAAGAGGGTATTTTTGACACTTTCAAAAGAAAAAACACAGCAAAACCTAATCCTAAAAACTCTATCCTTCACACCAGCCGCCGCCCCCCCTGCTGGTTTTGATTTTTGGGTTCCCTGAGCCGCTCCCCAGTTTTAATCTTCTTCTCCCTCAGTAGCCAACAAGCCAGCGACCCCCTTCTGATTTATTCCTGCGAACCGAACCGTTTCTCCATCCTCATCGATCCCATCCTCCAACTCACAGAAAAGTTTCCCCATTTTTCCAAGACTTCGCAGCCTTCTCCTCCAAAAAAATTCAGAACCGGCCGCCCTCATCGTCCTCTGGTTTCATTCCCAAAACCATCTCCAGAGAAACCCAGCTCCCAGGCAACAAAAGTCAGCCGGCGGCCCCTCTGCCATTTTTGGCACCTTCATCCCCGGCCATTTCGTTTCCCTTTCTCCCCTCAGCCACGGTCTTCTTCATCTCTCCACCACCGACCACAGACAAGTTCTCTTCCTCAGCCGACCATTCCCCAGCTCTGTCCAACCTCTCTCTCAGTGACAGACCACCCTCTCACACTCCTCTCAGTCGGTCGTCGCCGAAGAAGTAGCTCCACATCATCGTCGCCGTCTCCTTCCCCTATCACAGCAACGCCGCTGCTCCTCTCAACGCTGCTTTGTCCACAACAGATCTGCCACCTGAAGCCGAGAAGAAGAGAAGGGGAAGCAAATCTGTTAAAAAAGAAGAAAAACCGAAGCAAATTTTGAAAAACAAAGAATAAAATTAAAATCGCCTGCCCATTGTGTTGTTGTTTGTTTTGCAGGTGATGGGCAGCAGGAGATTGAAGAGGGGAGGAAGCCATTACAGCCCCCTCACGCCACCTGAATTTCTGGGCGGCGCGTGAACCCCCGCGCCGCCAGTGACGGTGGCGCGTGGGAAGACACGCCGCCACGAGTTAAGGCAGTTCCGACAGTTACCTTCAATGCAATTTCTGGACTTTTAGGGCCTGTTTTTGTAAAATTTAAATTAATTAATGTAATTTGTATTTATTTGTTTTGAATTTATTTTGTGTAAATGTGAATGTAAAAGAAAAAGAAAAGAAAAGAAATTAATAATAAAAGAGAGAGAGTGTGTGTGTGTGTGTTAGTGTTCTTTTTTTTTATGTCATTGAATTTTAAAAATAAAAAAAGAACAAAAAGAAGCAAGTGTTTAATTTTGCATGCACAAATATCTAAGGATAGATAAAGTCATGTTGGATTTTTCATGAAAATGTAAGAACATGTTTTTACATGGGAATTAATAACTGATTTATCAAAGCCTTAGAATCGGGCTAAAATTTCATTTTTAAAATTACATCAAGCTCACCAAGCTCACCAAGCTTGAATGTGGTGTGTGTGTTTGGTTTGTGAATTTTTCATGATAAAATTGGCAGGAATAAAGAAGGATTTAAATATTTTGATTGGATCACGGTGTAGAAGTACAAACTTGTATGGAAGTTGTATTTCTAAAATCCGATGAAAAGACAAAATTTTTAAAACTTCTTTTACACATCAAGTCCACGGAGCAGCTTACCTCAGGTAGGGTGCGTTAGGGGTGCTAATACCTTCCCCAACCACAATCAGTCTCTTACCCGCGAATCTCTGACTATGACCAGTCCACCAGGGTTTCCTAGTGACCCTCAATTAAATACTAGGTGGCGACTCCTAACGAACCAATTCAAGCGATACAACAACGAGACGATAATCGCCAGCCGATGCCGCGCGCGTGGATTTTTCGACGTGCGACAGACATAACTTGTAATCTTGACCTAAGGTACCCAACGTCTATGCCCACAAATCATTAGGATATTTACTATTGTGACCCAAAGGGCTTTCCAATTGAAATTTCTATTAGGCAACTGTTACAACTTCTTCATCTAGCCTTGATCGCCCAAGTTTCCTCATTCTTTATTTTTCCACTAACTTTGAAGGCCTTTGGTTAAACCACCAAAAATTATTGAAGACTAGTTTCTTTGTTTCAATTTGGTTTACCATCCATATATGTAATAATTGTGTACAACATGTCATTACCCTTTTTTTAGTTTCCTTACATTATATTTAGGGCAGCCTTCTTCTGATAGTTGTAACAATTCAGAATTTACGTATATTCTACATTGGTAAATTTAGCAGTGATGGTCATCTTATCACTCACAAGTCATGTAACTTAAGATGTTTTATGGTTAGGCTTAGGCTTGATGCAGGATCCACTAATAGTATTATAAATAAGTGTAGTATAAACTCTTTTTATTAATCAACTGAAAACCACACAAAGGAAGTTCCAATCAAATGATTTATCCTTAATAGTTCATTATAAATTTTTAACACGATCATATTAATTATCTTATTCTAGTAACACCATACTTTTAAATATTGTCAGGAATTCATGATGTTAACTTGTCTTAACAACAAATCAAGTTCTTTTCATAGCACATGTGTAGGTTATACCATACGGTTGGCTATGAAAGTGCCAAGCATTTGTTGTACCAAGTGTTATACAACACAAATCCAGATTAACCATTTAACAAACAAGGTATTAAGAATTAGTAAGATAAAAAGATAAGACATGTTAATAACAAACTTTTTTGGATATAAACATTAAAGTTCATGTTAAGTTTATATTATACATATTCTAACATCATTAGTGAAACATTTTCACCTTGACATAATAAACTTAGCTAAACATAATGAAGAAGATAAACATAAATAAACAACATAAGAATATAAGTATAGTAAAGGAAATGAAAAGCATAAACAAGAGATTAAGGAAAATATAACATGAAATAAAACTTAAACATTACAAAAATATAAAGAAAATATAAAGAGTATGATCTTGATCTGAACAACCAAGATGCCTAAATGCATGGTAAATGCCTCCTTTTATAGGCTAAAATTTGAAACTATTGATTTGATGACTAATTGTCGAGTGGGTGGCCAACTATTGACTTAGTGAAAATCCTTATCTTCTTGTCTGAATAAAACATCATTCCTAGCATCAGAACTGGAACCACATGTACTCATGAAAGTTATAGGAAATTTTCTTATTTTTCTAGAAAGAAAAATTGAGGTCATTTGGACTTCTAGAACTCGAGATATGGGCTGAACACTGAACAATGTCTGGGCTGCAGGACAAATTCAGACTTCTCCGTTGTTGCTATAATTTGGACTTGAAAAAGGCCTTTTTAAATCTTGGACTCCACATAAAAGTTGTAGGCCTATGTCTTACCAAATCTATCCAAAAAATTAAGGTCATTTGGACATCTAAACTCGTGATATAACTCAATTACCAAACAGTGTTCCAGTTTGGACTGCACCAACATCTCTTTTCTAAGTTTGACCCTCTCTTTGTCCTTTCAATTTCAATACTTAAACTCATCAATCAATCCTTTCATGTATGTGATAGGCCTACATTTAAGATGAATATTTACAATAAATTAAAGGTATCTTATATTATTATGTATGTTATTATAAAACATGCTTTAGTTAAGGAGTTATTGATACTTCAAGTGCAAAATGATGATATAAAACCTTGATAAAAATGCACTTTTAAGTACTATAGTAGCCCTCACTCAAGCAGACTCATGTACACTTCAACAAACATAAAAAAACCATTAAAAAAAGAGTAATTATATCAAGTTTTATAACGAACATATTTTTGAAATATAACAATCTAAGAACATTAATTTGCCACATCATTCAAATTTTAAAAACACAAACCTATACTTGTTGTGACTAAAAAATACACCAAAAAAGGCAAACCTAAAACTAAACTTCCTAAATGATTTAACCAATAAAGCAAGTAATAAAACTAGTTAAAAACTTGATAACATCTCTTAAGCTAAAATATATCATTATATTATCCATAACACAACAAACTATGCATAAATCATAATGAACTTATGTATATATATTGAGTCATGGAATAGTGATATCTTAAGCACAAAACTATATTACATCTGATGCTAGCAACAACAATAACACATATTTAAAAACAATGATCTAAACATGGATTGATAAGCTGAATGAATACAAAAAAAGGATAGGTGTGCTTAATGAGCTACATCCCCCATCAAAGCTTGATGGTATACATTATGAAGAAGATACATCTTTGTCCTTTAGATCATTGGTTTCTTTCCCTTTGATTTTCAGCTCCTTTTTTCACCTCTAACTGATCTAGATTCTATTTCTCTCACTTTGTTACACTAGCTCTCTAGTTTCTCTCTTAAATCACTTATAGGATTTCTTTTTAACTCTTTAGGTGTTTTCTTTATTTTTATCTACTCTTTTCCTTTCCAAAAAGAAAACCCTTTTCCTCAACGAGAAACTACTCTTTTATAATCAAATTAAAACCATCAGTTGCAGAACTATGATGGTTGTGCAAAAAAAAAAAAAGGTGATTTCTAGAAGATTCATGCCCATCCTTTCCTAGCCTCCTTAGAAAAAAAGGTTCTCATTCTTTTTATTATTTTATAGGTTCAATTTAATCAAGAGAAGGTAGCCACAAAGTTAGTCAATCAAGGGAGTGTTTTTTTGTTAGTCATGGTTGACTAAGTGTGCTATTTTGATGAACTCGAGAACTCGAATATGGGCTGAACACTGAATAGTGTCTGGGCTGCAGGACAGATTCGGACTTCTCCGTTGTTGCTATAATTTGGACTTGAAAATGGCCTTTTTAAATCTTAGACTCCACATGAAAATTGTATGCCTATGTCTTATTGAATCTATCCTAAAAATTGAGATCATTTAGACATCTAGAACTCGAGATATGACCCAAGTACCAAACAGTGTTCTAGTTTGGACTGTACCAACATCTCTTTTCTAAGTTTGGCCCTCTCTTTGTCCTTTCAATTTCAATACTAAAACTCATCAATCAATCCTTTTATTTATTTGATAGGCCTATATTTAAGATGAATATTTACCATAAATTAAAGTTATCTTATATTATTAGGTATGTTATTATAAAACATGCTTTAGTTAAGGAGTTATTGAAACTTCAAGTGCAAAATGATGATATAAAACCTTTATAAAAATGCACTTTTAAGTACTAATTACACCCCTTGACCAGCTAATTACTAGTCCCTAGTAATCAAAGCGTTAAAATAGAAAAACAATTTGCAAATTCCACAAAGCAAGGCATTCATTATTCAACTTCCATTAATCTATCCAGATAAACAAACTTTCATTAAATTCATATATCTGCTCAATACCTCTTAAACAAGATATTAATAAACCTTTCTTTTGTGCTTAAAATATCAACATGAAAGTTCTTGAAAATTATCTCAGCTTTCCAACAAAACAAGAATGAGGTCATTTGGACTTCTAAAACTCGAGATATGGGCTGAACACTGAATAGTGTCTGGGCTGTAGGACAAATTCAGACTTCTCTTTTGATGTTAAGATTTGGACTTCCAAATGACAGAATTGAGTCCGGGCCCTCATGAATGTTTTAGGTCCATGTCTTAGCTTTCTAGCCATATAAACCAACCTGAAATCCAAGATCTACAGCTCCAAATATGACCCAATGACTAAACATTGTTTTAATTTGATTTGAATCAACATCTATTTTCTAAGTTTAGCCTTTTCTTTGTCCTTTCACTTTCAATAGTTAATCACATCAATCAATTCTTTGAATTGTGAGATATGCCTACATTTAAAATAAGCATTTACCATAAATTAAAGCTATCTTATATTATCAGACTTGTTATTATAAAATATGTTTTAGTTAAGGAGTTATTGATACTTCATGTCATAACCCAATTTTGGGTTATTCCCTAAAATTCACTTTTTTAAAAAAAATCAAAAAAATAAAATAAAGGCTGGCAATGTGGAGAAAGCTGATAAAAAAAAGACTGCAAAAACAAGCAAAAATCAAAGGTCAAATTAAAGGCAAATTCAAAGGTCAAATTAAATGATTATTGGACGAATTTGCATAAAAATTAAGTCCAATGAAATAATTAAATTTTTAATGGGCCAATTTGATTTAATCATGGGCCAAATTAAATTTTAATTATGTTTAAGAATTAATTTAGGTCCAATTGAAAGATTTAATTAAGTGCAAGGACTTAATTATACTTTAAATGGGTCAAATTAATTTTATTTGGGGCTTAATTGGTGAAAAATTAAGTTTGGGAGCTTAATTTGGGCTTAATTGAGAAGATTGAAATTTTAAGAGACCAAATTTAATTTTTACCAAGTGAATTGATTTAAAAATTGAGGGACCAATTTTGAGACCCGAAAAAATGCTTTGCCTATAAATAGCAGCCTACAAAAATCAGTAAGGGGGGTCATTTTGTAAAGGGGGTCATTTTGACACTTTCAAAAGAAAAAAAAACACAGAAAACCTAACCCTAAAAAACATCCAGCTGCCGCCGCCCACCAAATATTTTTCTTCTCTGCGCACAGCCCCCCACCGCTGGTTTTCATTTTGGGCTCCCTGAGCTGCTCCCCGTTTTTTTTTCTTCTCCTTCACCTAGAGCCACAGAGGGCCGGCTCTTCCCTTTTGATTTTTCGTCTTCCTTGCAGCCGCCGCTTTCCCCTCTTTGAGACCAAAACCAGAAAAAACACTGCACACAGTGGCCACCCGCCTCTCTTTGAAAAAACCAAAGCTCTCCTTCCCCTGCGGGACTCTCCCAACAAAAACACTAAGGAGCCGCCCCCTTTCCTGGAAAAATCAGCTCCACACTCTCCCGGCCCCGGCTAAAAACCATAGAAAAAAGCCATCTCCAGCCGCTTCCTCTCTCTTTGCTAAAAAGAGTCGCTGCTCGAAGATCCCCAACCTACAAAAAGAAAAAACCGGAGAGCACCTCACGATTCTCTCCCCGCCATTCACTATCCTCCCTTTCAGCTGCTCCCCACGAGTTCGCCTCTCTCCCAGTCGACCCATCGACTCCTTTCTCAGCCATCAATAGTGACATTCACCGACCCCCAGGAGTCGCTCCTGTCACCATTGCCATTTTTTCCAGCACTGCACCGCCACTAATCTCCCCACGACTGAAGAACCCAGCGACGGCCGAACAACAGCCTTCAACGGTGCCCACGAACGACAGCGTCGCCGCCCGATCTGCCACCGGGGAAGGAGAAAGGAGCAACGGACATAAAAACTTCCCGGCGAGCCACCCAACACTCCTCAATAGATCTGCGATTGAGGAAGAAGGAGAGAGAGGCAGATCTAAACAGATCTAAGAAGAAGAGAATTGATTGTGTTGTTGCATTTTTTTTTGTTATTTTTCAGGTCACAACCTCATCGCCGGTGAAGAGGGGAAGAAGAGAGGAAGCCGCGACTGAACCACCCTACTGTCTGCGTTTCACGGCGGCGCGTGGATCCATGTGCCGGCACTCTTCATGCAGCCCCCAGAAGTCCTTCCCTGCAATTTCTGGAGTTTTTAGGGATCATTTTGTAAATTTTAAATTTTTAATGTAATTTTTGTTTATTTATTTTAAATTTGTAATATGTGAATGTGATGTAAAAAAAAAACAAAGAAAAATAAATAATAATAAAAGTTGTGTGTGTGTGTTTTTATTTTTTTTGTTATACATGGAATTGAATAAAAAAATCTATTTAATATTTCAATGCACAAATTCTAAGGATATAAGAACATGTTTCTACATATATTTTAGAAATTAATAATTGATGTATCGAAGCCTTAGAAGTGGGCTAAAATTTTATTTTTTTTAATTACATCAAGCTCATGAAGCTTGAAAGTAAATGTGCGGTGAGTATTTTGTTTGTGAAGGTTTTTCTATGATAAGACGGCAAAGAATAAAGAAGGATTTAATATTTTGATTGGATCACGGTGTAGAAGTACAAACTTGTACGGAAGTTGTATTTCCAAAATCTGATGAAAAGACAAAATTTTTAAAACTTCTTTAACACATCAAGTCCACGAAGCAACTTACCTCAGGTAGGGTGCGTTAGGGGTGCTAATACCTTCTCTAACCATAATCAGTCCCTTACCCGGGAATCTATGACAAGACTAGTAAATCCGGTTTCCTAGTAGCCTCAATAAATTACTAGGTGGTGACTCATAACCAACCAATTCAAACAAATACAAGTAACGAGAGAAAAATCGCTAGCCGATGCGGCGCGGGAATTTTTTGACGTGCGACACTTCAAGTGCAAAATGATGATTTAAAACCTTGATAAAAATGCACTTTTAAGTATAAATCTTGTCCCTACATGGGGGAACAAGCTTGGCTCTTGCCCAGGGCAAGGGAAGCCAGCCCTAGCGCCATCTGGTGCTAGGGTCTAACCCAACGCAAGTGCAGGCAGCCCAAGCGCTAGGTGTCCCCATGTCGGGGCTTGAGTTGACTCGCGCCCAGGGAAAGGGCAAGCTAGCCCAACACCACATGACAATCAGGTCTGACCTAGTGCAAGGGCAGGTCATCCCAAGCACCAGGTGTTCTCACGTGGGGGCATGGGCCTAGCTGATGCCTAGGGCAACCCTACCAAAACTTGAAGTGACCATCTTTTCCCTAAACATTCATTCAATGCCAAATACATCATAGTGAAAAGACAGCTCCACCTCTCCCATGCTACCCTTGCAACTCTTTGTGGCAAGGACTGGGCTGCCATTACACTGCTTCAATCCATAGTGCTCTGAGTCTAGGTAAATAGTAAGAGGAGCACTGAGCCCTTTTATACATTCATAATGATTGATAGAGATGATTTACCAATAAACACAAAACTAAAAGAAAAAAAAAAGCCAATATAAATTATATTTACTAATCAATTACGAACTTTTAACTTAAATCTTTGAAAAACATTAGAAAAGGCATTAATTTAATATTTTTTTAAGAAAATATAATTTTAAGCACACTTAAAGACACAGTATCAAATAGATACACATATGTCAAGACATAATGTTTTTTTTTTTTAATATTATAGTGTAAAAGAAAATAAAAATACATTGTAAAGACATGTTTCACACCTAATTAATTAACATTAATTAATTTTTACATTTTTATTTTTTTTAATTTCTTTAATTACATCATTTCTTTAATACGAAAGAGTTATCTTAACACAAAAATATCTTGTAAGTATACAAACTAATAAAGTTTTGATGAAGTGGCATTTATAAATTAATTTTGAATGTTGATTGCAATGGTGTGTTCACTTAACACTATATATCAAAGCACAATATCTCATTTGTCAATGGACAACAATACGAAATACTTGCTTAATTTTTTAGTGTATGAATTATGCCAAAAAGTACCTTACTTTACATATCATGCTTATTTGATTTGGAAAATCCGCCTACAAAGACTAAAGTACTACTGTTATTATAACTTGCCTTGTTCATGTCCCTAAAGTCTACACACATCTTGACCTTCCCCTATATATTCTTTGGAATTTCTACGATGTTTGTTACCTTTTGAGGGTATTTGATTACTTTGAGGAACCCTACTTCAAAATGTTTCTTAACCCCTCCTTTAAACTTGATCAAAAGGTATGATCTCATCCTTCTTACTTGTTACTTTACTGATTTACTCCCTTTTATTAATGAGAGTTTATGCACTATAATTTATGTATCTAGACTAGACATGTTTGTGTAGAACCAGATGAACACATCAATGTATTTTAGTAGCTCAATTAGATTGCTTTTCTCTTCTGTTGAGATTAGGGTTTCAACCTTTAGCTCCCTCAGACCCTCATCGGTACATACATTGACTAACCCTAACTCTTCTTGGCTTGATTTTATTGAAAATTGTAATCATTCTAGTAGCCTAGAAAACTCTTCAACGACACTTTCCTCCCATTCCTTTTCATCTATTACAATTACATTTTTATCAAAATCAGGCCAAATATACTCAACGCAATGATTTCAGATATTTATGGATAGACTGCTTTTAGGATTTTTTAAAGTAAAAAGTGCATGTGATGAGTGAATGAAAATAATGAAGAAATGTCAAGAAAAAAATAAAGGAAAAATAAAAAAAGTTACAATTAGATTAAAATTTCATGATATTAACAATTAAAGCAAAAGAAACAAACAAGGCTAAGTATCACATAAATATATTCCTTTTTCAGCATCCTTGGCCATGATTGTTGGGAAAGTTAGGATAACAAAATAGCAACATTACATAGAAAATACCATTTATATTTTTCAAGCTTCCCAATTGTTCAACTCTTCCTCTTCGGCATATTTCCTAACCAGTTTTTCAAAAGGTGGTGCCTGTTTCAGGGTAATGATAATCAGTTGGGGGGAAATCACAATTTAAGAACCAATTGAACTCAATTCAAGGTAAATGAGATGACCTTCAATCTCTTTCCTGTTTAAGGTTGACATGACCTTTAACAAACACCATGTTCATATTTTTCAGTTCGTCACTAGGCAACATCACATAAGCTAGGTGAGGAAAGGTACTGTGAATAAGTGGAATATCAATCTCCTCATCCTTAGGATCCTGCCCCTCAATGCGAGCCATTCTTTCCTCGCGTTTCCTTTCTACCACTCTTAAATAGTCCTTTCTCTCTTGAATTAAAACTCTAGCCAAACAACTGATCGATATGTTTTAATTTCATATAATTGATACACTCTAACATTCTTGCGCTAGCTCAAGTCATAACTTAGTGGCAACGTTTATATAAACAAATATTTGACAACTATTTTTGTAGCTTCTAAAACATCTGGCTTTCTCAACTTTGTATTCTCAAGCACTAAGTCTTCATTTATAACCTTGAATATATGAAGATATGCATCTCAACTTCTTTAAGCTTCTATGTAAGGCACTGCTATGTTCTTCATCATGAAGAACGTCTCGTAGACCTTCATTGTTACCAGCTGCCTATTAACTACATATTTATGCCTTTGATAACACCTGCAATATGAGTCTAGTATTAGAATATGTAAATAAATGTATTATTTAGCTGTCAAATAATACATATTAGCTGTCAAATGAATGATAGCGGGCAAAACATTTCAATTTCCATCATGGTATCAGAGCAACCCTAAATCCATCCCTTCACACTCAGCCGCCGCCACCCACCAGAGGAATTTTTCTTCTCTGCACACAGCCCCCCCAAAGCAAGCCAGGCCAAGCCACACTCTTTTTCTCTCTTCTCTTCTTTAATTTTTCTTATACATCTATTTCAATTCCATGACCTTAGGCCATGAATGATTGAGTGAACTTGACAAAGGTTTCCTCCCTGTCTATCGACTCTATCCCTCTCCACCACCCAGCACACCATACTAGTCATATCTCCAACCTCTAGCTCCTTTTCTGGTGTCTTTTTCTCTCCGCATTTCCTCTCTTTGTTTGGCTAGTCTCATGAGAATGATGGCCATGTGTTAACCTTTGCTCTGGTAGTGTTCTGCATCTTTATTGGCTAGTGTTATGCATTTCCTTCCCCCCGGCCTCCTGGTCTGCTTTCGTGGCTTGCCATGATCAATCTCTTGAAGTGACCTGTTTCTCTGGGGAGAAAAAAAAAAAAGCTTTCCTCAGTTCACCGCAGTCCTCAATCTTGCAATAACACAATCAACCTGATTTTTTTTCCCTTTTTCCCCCACGCCATTTCAGATCCTCCCCTGCTCCCCCTTCGGTCGCTCATCCTTCAACAACCAAAGGCAGCCTTCCTTATCTCCCTCTCAGCAGCGTCCCAACATTCCATTTTCCATCTCAAAACTGCCTTGCCAAAAACACCATGATAGAGCACACATCCGACCCAGCAAACTCCCCCTCTTCTCCTCCTCCTCCCAAACAACCTCCTAGACCTCATCCCTCTCATCCTGCTCTTGCAGTATCCAACATCAACACCTTCATCAAAGTCACCTTAGACATTGAAAAGGGTCAATACATTACGTGGTCGAAGCTATTTAAAATCCATGCTAGGGCTTATCAAGTTCTTGATCATATCATTCCTCCTTCAGCAGCAGAGATGAAGCAGGACACATCTCTTCAAGACACGGACCCTGACCTTTGGTCCCGTGTTGATGCCATTGTTCTACAATGGATTTACAGCACTATCTCTGAAGATCTTCTCAACACCATCCTTGAACGTGACTCCACCGCTGCACTTGCATGGAACAGATTGAGGGACATTTTCTCGGACAATAAAAACTCTAGGGCTCTTTATCTAGAACAAGAATTTTCAAAGGTTCAAATGGAGCATTTTGCAGATGCCTCATCCTACTATCAACATCTTAAGTCCCTCTCGGATCAACTGCCAAATGTTGGATCTCCTGTAACAAATGAAAGGTTGGTTCTTCAACTTGTTTCGGGTTTAACTGATACCTATGCTAGTGTTGGTTCCCAGACTCGTCATGGTGATCCTCTTCCCCCCTTTTACAAAGCACGGTCTATGCTGGTTTTGGAGGAGACAACAAGGACGAAAAAGGCTGCCTAGACCTCTTCCAACTCTGCCTTCTTTGTCTCTCCAGTCGCCCATTCCAGTGGCCATACGGCTGGAAATCCATTCCACCATCGCCCCAATCACACTTCCAACCGAAGCTCCACCACCCGTAATAGCAGAGGAGGTGGCAGTGGTGCCCGTAGTAGCAAAGGCAGAGGAAGGGGTGGAGGCCAGTTGCACCAACAACAGTACACTACACCCTAGCAGCCAATGTCCTCACAGCAGCAGCAATGGTCTTTTCCTCCTTGGGTTGGGCCGTGGCAACCTTGGGCTACGCGCCCATGCCCATACCCAACAGCAAACCACTTGTCTCACCAGCCCAGCTTTCAACGTCAGACAGGCCTTCTTGGGCCCAGGCCACAACAGGCCCACATGGCAGCCTCTACACCGCAGGCCCAATCATCTTATGCTCCAACCGACATTCAAGTAGCTATGCATACACTGTCAATTACTCCTCCTGACAATCAATGGTACATGGACACCGGAGCCACATCTCACATGACCACAAACGGAGGTAATCTTACGTCTTATTTCAATATGAGCAACAATCATAATATTACTGTTGGTAGTGGTCATACTATTCCAATTATTGGTTGTGGAAACGCATTACTACCTAACCCCAACCTTTCTTTTTCTTTGAATAATGTCTTACATGCCCCAAAATTGATTAAAAATCTTGTCTCTGTGAGAAAATTTACCATTGACAATGATGCTTCTGTTGAATTTGATCCTTTTGGTTTTTCTGTGAAGGATTTTCAAACGGGGATGCCTTTTCTGAGATGTAACAGCACAGGTGACCTATATCCAGTTACCACAAGACCACCCATTGGAATCTCACCACCATCAACTTTTACCATTTTGTCTCCTGAATTATGGCATAGTCGTTTAGGACACCCAGGAGCTCCTGTTTTAAGCTCTCTTCGTAAAAACAATTTAATTGTTTGCAATGAATTTCAAGATAATTTTGTTTGTCATTCATGTCCTCTTGGGAAGCAAGTTAAATTACCTTTTTATGACTCTCTCTCATATACCTCTTTGCCTTTTGATATTGTGCATAGTGATATTTGGTCATCACCTACTCTTAGCTCGGGTGGTCATCGCTATTATGTTTTGTTTCTTGATGATTTCACGAATTTTCTATGGACCTCTCCAATTGCCACTAAATCTCAAGTGCACTCCATTTTTCTATCATTTCGTACTCATGTTAAGGCACAATTTGAAAGGGAAATCAAATGTTTCCAATGTGACAATGGCGGGGAGTATGATAATGGACCATTTCACAAATTTTGTAAATTAAATGGAATGACTTTTCGATTCTCTTTCCCTCATACATCTCCTCAAAATGGAAAAGCCGAGAGAAAAATTCATACCATCAATAATATCATCCGCACTTTCCTCGCTCATGCCTCTCTACCATCCTCCTTTTGGCATCATGCACTTCAAATGGCCACCTATCTTCTTAACATACTCCCCAACAAAAAGCTTGCTTTCCAACCACCCACAAAAATTCTCTATCAAAAAGACCCATCCTACTCTCACCTTCGAGTTTTTGGGTGTTTATGCTATCCTCTTCTTCCATCTACCTCTAGAAATAAATTGCAAGCTCGGTCAACACCATGTGTTTTTTTGGGGTATCCATCTAATCATAGAGGTTATAAGTGTTATGATTTATCGAGTCGTAAAATACTTATTTCAAGGCATGTGACTTTTGATGAACATACATTCCCTTTTTCTAAATTACATGCTCCTCAATCTCCTACTTATGATTTTTTGGATGCAGGAATTACACCTCTCCTTCACTCACCTAATCAACCAAATCCATTTGAAGCCCAAGTCTATCCCACCCCACTCGTTGATCCACCGGCCCAAACTACACCTCCTCTACAGGCCCAACAAACACCACTCATCACCCCAATTCTTACTTCTCTAGTTAGGGACCTCTCCCCGCACCAATCCGCTTCCCCTAACCGGACGCTGCCCAGCCCATCCAACTCCTCACTACGGCCCATCGACCAAATTCACACCGATCAACCAAATTCACACAGTCCACCTCCTCTAATGGACACAACCCAAGCCATTCCACTTGACCGTCCTCCTCACTCTCCACAGATGACAACAAGATCCCAACATGGTATTTTTAAACCCTGCAAATTCCTTAATCTTCATACCTCATATGATAACTCCATTTCTCCATTGCCCACAAATACCCTTAATGCATTCCATGATCATAATTGGAAAATGGCCATGAAAGACGAATATGATGCTCTTATTGAAAATCAAACGTGGGACTTGGTACCCCATCCAGTTAATGCTAATATCATTCGAAGTTTGTGGATTTTCAGGCATAAGAAGAAATCTGATGGTTCCTTTGAGCGGTATAAAGCCCGTCTTGTCGGTGATGGTGCAGGTCAGCAAACGGGTATCGATTGTGGTGAGACCTTTAGTCCAGTGGTCAAACCAGCCACTATTCGAACGGTACTCAGTATTGCTTTATCTAAATCCTGGTGTCTTCATCAGTTGGATGTAAAGAATGCTTTTTTGCTTGGGAATCTTGAGGAAACGGTTTATATGCATCAACCTCTTGGCTTCCGAAGTTCAGAACACCCAGATTATGTCTGCTTGCTTAAGAAGTCCCTTTATGGGCTTAAGCAAGCCCCTCGTGCTTGGTACCAACGTTTTACGGATTATGTGGCCACATTGGGTTTCTCTCACAGTATTTTAGATCATTCCTTATTCATTTATCGTCAGGGCAACGATATGGCATATATTCTTCTTTATGTGGATGACATTATTCTTACTGCATCTTCAACTGCTCTTCGTCAATCCATCATGTCTAAGCTTGGTTCTGAGTTTGCTATGAAAGATTTGGGTCCCCTAAGTTATTTTTTGGGTATCTCTGTTACCAGACATTCAGGAGGTCTTTTTCTTTCCCAAAAGAAATATGCCGAGGAAATCATTGAGCGGGCTGGTATGTCTTCTTCTAACCCATCTCCTACACCTGTGGACACGAAAGCCAAACTCAGTATCTCTTAAGGAAATCCTTATCATGATCCAACTGAGTACCGTAGTCTTGCTGGTGCCTTACAGTACCTGACATTTACAAGACCAGATATTTCTTATGCTGTTCAGCAAATTTGTTTGTTTATGCATGACCCCAGGACTCAACACATGTCTGCTTTGAAGCGTCTCATTCGCTACATTAAGGGTACTATCGACTTTGGTCTCCACCTTTATCACTCTTCAGTTCATAAACTCATTTCCTACACCGACGCCGACTAGGGTGGATGTCCAGACACCAGATGGTCGACTTCGGGTTATTGTGTCTATCTTGGGGACAACTTAGTCTCTTGGTCTGCAAAAAGACAGGCGACCTTGTCCAGGTCTAGCACTGAGGCTGAGTATCGTGGGGTAGCTAATGTAGTTTCTGAATCTTGTTGGATTCGAAACTTACTCTTGGAGCTACATTGTCCTATTCCGAAAGCCACTTTAGTATATTGTGATAATGTCAGTGCGGTGTATTTGTCCGGTAACCCAGTTCAACATCAACACACTAAGCATATTGAGATGGATATACATTTTGTAACAGAGAAAGTCGCTCGTGGTCAAGTTCGAGTTCTCCACGTCCCTTCATGTTATCAGATTGTTGACATCTTCGCTAAGGGGCTTCCGCTGCAACTATTTGATGATTTTAGAAATAGTCTCAACATTCAACCACCTCCAGTTTCGACTACGGGGGTGTATTAGAATATGTAAATAAATGTATTATGGGCCACCTCCACTCTCCACAGTCGTGTATATATATTAGCTGTCAAATGAATGACAGCGGGCAAAACATTCCAATTTCCATCATCCAGGACCATTTTAATAATATACTATAAAGGGTTGGATGCTAATTACTTGCAAAGTAACTTGGAATGCATGGTTGTGGCCCGATGATCAACTCTATATAAATATCACCAATCATCTATCCAAGTGAACAATCATATGTTTTTTCCATGATGTTGTTAGGCCTCATATGTGATGCACTAATCAGCAGACGATCTAGGATATGCATTGGCATCACATTATTTGTTGGTACCTTAGTTACGATATAATCTTTCAAGAAATATGGGTAGTTAGTGGCATGCATTTGTCCCACCATATGCTCTATAAAATTAAGTATGATATCTTAAGGGACATATACTTTATTTAAAACATTCTACATTGCCTTTCAATGTGGTTTCAAACTCTAAATAAAAGAGAGTATAAAGATCCAAATTAAGGTTTTCTTCAGTTGGTTAATCTACTGTAGTCACTACATTTTATCAATTTGAGAAACTTAGAGGCCTCATTATTGTCTACTTGTTTCTTGACCTCATCATCTTGTGAGAACTCTTTTATTGCTTTTCCTTTTTTTTTCTTTGCCTTTCTAACTCTTTTGGGTAGAATATCTTTTGCTTTTTGTAAAACCTTTAATTTTGGTCGGTATAATTAAGAGTGATTGCTTATAGAGGCACACCCATAACTATTGTCATGATATGTACAACGTTGAACAACAAAGCTGCCTCCTAGACTGAAGGAGTTTTAGATGTGTTGAGATAAAATATAAAAATATGATCTGAAAGGTGTAGGAGTTGCCACCTAGTATTATGGTTACCAGAAAACTTAATGGTCGACTACGAGAGTCTGGGTAAGGGGATTAGTTGTGCACGGTAAAAATACTTCACCCCTAATGCACCTACCTATAGTAAGCTGTATTATTGACTGATTATTTTTGTTCTAAGGTCATGTTTCTATCAATTGATTTACCTAAGGTTTAAGGAAAAGTCCAATTAGTAAATAGATCTCTACCTTATCAGGCTAAAACATAAACATTCTAAGGCCTAAAAATTAAAGACGTATTTATTTCTATTTTGTATCTTTAATACTTGAAGTAATACTTTACAGTGTAATCTTATACCTTTAAATATTAATTTTAAAATTTATATTTATGTTGTTTTTGAAATTTTGACAAAATATTAATGGATAATTACATACTTGTTGTGATACCCATTAATTGATAAAAATGCATTTTTTGTTTTAATTTTATATAAAATATGTATGAAAATTTTTAGAATTTGGTTGTATACATACAAATAAAATTGTATTTTTTAAATAAGGATTTTTTCTGTGTTTTTATGAAATTAAAAAAAAAACCAAGTGCATTTAATACTAGGTCAGTAGTTTACAATGTAAGTTTACAGCTAAAATATTAAATGAAACAATTAATACAAGGGCAATTAATACAAGGACAATCAAAGACATAGACTATGATTTTAAAACCTAATATCAATCAATAATTAATCTAAAATTCACAACAAAATTCTCCTAATCGCATAACGAAATCAACATTCATATAACCATCAATGCAAACATATTTAATCCATACACCTAATTCAAAGTTAATCATGCATTGATTACAAATCTAAATCATCATAACAGCATAAAGTTATTTGTCCAACCAAGAGAGATTATACTTTTAGTGTTTTAGAAAAGAACCTTTAACTGGTGATCCAAGGGAAGCTAGGCAGCTGCAAGGAAAAATGTCGCAATTGTCCACATGTTATTGCTGCTGGCTGGAGCCACGACTATCGTTTGACCGGTTAGAGTTTTGGTGATAACTGGTTGATCGATTGGAGTTCTTGAAGCTTTGTTGTTGCTATGGTAGAAGAAAGAACTCTAAGTGCTCTACCACTATTGATGAGAAGAAACTATTGAACTTCAATCTCTTTTGTTGCTATGATTGAGAAGCAAAGAATTGAGTAGCAAACTCTGCTACTACTACTTGATAGATGTTTCTGGACTATAACTGGTCATGGTGGAATCAATGGTTGCTGAAGAAGAAGATCTTACATTGCTGCTCACGGTGCAGAGAAGATGAGAGATATTGGTTGCTGCTGAAAAATGATCTTCTATTATTGTTTCTGCTAATAGTGTGACTGAACCTCGCAATGTAGAGGAGATGAGAGATGCTGGCTGCTACTGGAAGGAGGATTTTCCACTGCTGTTGTTGCCAATGACATGACCGAAGCTCACAACACTTGTTCAAGCATATCGAGTTTAGCTACTTCACATTTGATGCTCTCAACTTCCTTTCGACAATGAGCCTCTCTCTAACCTCTTTCTTCATTTTCCATCTTTTTTCAGTCTAGTATAGTAGACCTCGAGTGAGGGAACCAACTTTTCATCCCGATGCATGCATGACAATGTAATCCATATGATGAACTTGCCTTTCGAGGGGTGTCATATGGTCGTAACTCTTGTATGATGAAACAAGAATCGTGATTCTTGCCCAAACTATGCAATGAAAATTTTCCGAGTGACGACCATTGTGTCACCCACAAGTCTTGAGTTCAAGATGCTTCAAGAAGGGTTTGCCCTAATGCAAATAACGATAACACATACAACCTAAGCACATGTTCTATTCATTATGTGAACTTGGGTAGGTTTTCTATCTGGTCTCAAAAGGGTCTCATATCTGCCTAGTGACGATCTTCATAAAGATAGTATAAGGGCATTGTAAGAAATGATTAAGGCACGTATACCTATCATTACCAAGCAGGCACTCAGGTATGAGTTAGGTTTTTCACGCATATGAACACTGATCAATAGTCATAGGATAGATCGCTAATTCACCACCTAACTTAGAAGCTTGTGTGTGCTTTCAAAAATAAATACAGGTTGTCATAATCCAATTCTAGGTTATTCCTTAAAAATCACCTTTTTTCAAAATAAAAATAAAATAAAAATAAAATAAAGGCTGGCAATGTGAAGAAAACAGATCAAGGAGGACTATAAAAATAGGAAAAAATCAAGCTGTAATTTAAGAGGAAATTCAAGGCCTAATTGTATCCCATTATGCCAAAAAATGGAGGAAAAAAAATGCAAATTCAAGGTCAAATTAAATGTTATTGGACGAATTTGCATAAAAATGAAGTCCAATGACATAATTAAATTTTTAATAGGCCAATTTGATTTAATCACGGGCCAAATTAAATTTTAATTATGTTTAATAAGTTAATTTGGGTCCAATTGAAGGATTTAATTAAGTGCAAGGACTTAATTATACTTTAAATGGGTCAAATTAATTTTATTTGAGGCTTAATTGGTAAAAAAATAAGTTTAGGAGCCTAATTTGGGGTTAATTGAGGAGATTGGAATTTTAAGAGACCAAATTTAATTTTTACCAAGTTAATTGATTGAAATTAGGGGCTAAATTGCAAGAACATTTAAGTTTTGGGGTCAATTAGGGGCTAAATTGAAGAAATCCGAGGCCAAGGACCATTCTGCAACAAGCGGCAAACTATGGGGATTTAATTGATAAAAACCAGGGGTGAAATTAAAAGTTTGATGGTCAATTAGGGGTTAAATTGACAAAATCTGAAACCAAGGACCATATTGTAAAAGGCACGTAACTTTGGGGTTCCAATTGAAGTTCATCATGGCTTAATTGCATTAAATCCAAAGTTTAGGGTCAATTAGGGGTTCAATCAAAAGCTGGAGGACTAAATTGAAAAGAAGCTAAATCTCTAATTTAGTAAAAAAAAGCGCTGTTTTGCAAAAAATAAAAAACAGAGAGGACCAGACGACACGCCGTCTGGTCACTGTTCATTGTCTTCCTCGTTTTACCCAAAAGAAACAGTGTGGGAGCCTACTTTGCAGGTGCATTTAATGCTTGATTTCTCCATCAAATTGAACAAAACTTGCACGAAACAGATCCCCTGCAGTTCCTCTACAACCCCATGTGAATGTTTCAGGATGAATGATAGCACAATGACGGCGTGAAGAGGTTAACTTAGGCAGCCTTTTCTTGCATATTTGACAACTCAGGGAGGCTACTTTGAACCAACGGTTGGGATCCTTACCAACTAAATCAAGGGCTGAAATTTTATCTCGGTGTAGACGAGATTACCCTCTTCCACCGCCCATAAATAGAGGCTCTATTGATGACCTGAAAGAGGAGAAATTCGGGTCCAAAGTCAGCCAAAAACCAACCTTCTCTGCTCAGTTTTCCTGCAACCGGTCCTTTCTCTTCTTTCTCTCTCCACCGTGGCCTTCAGCCACCACCACCCTCATCACTGGTCTTTCCATCATCAACTCCAAGAGCCACCGTGATTTTGTCTCTCTCCTCTCTTCTTCTTCTTTTGCTTCCTCTGCCACCAGCCGCTAACTCTTCCACCGTTCCTCGCAACGCCGCCGCCCGAACCATCAGCTCAACCTCCTAATCATGGCCTTGACCATAGACCCCGGTAGCCTTCTCCTTCGCCCGTCTGCAGCTTTTGAAACCGTTCAGTTGCATGCAGAACGTGAACAATAACTGTTCACGTTTCTGCAAATAATTAAGCATGGCATTTGGGCCGGGCCAGTTATGGCTAAGCCCAATTGGTTGGTCTGGCTCGGCCCCACCCAAGAAGAGAAGAACAAATATTCTGGGCCGAGATCAACCTAACCTTTTCCTTGCGCTATGCTTGGCCCATTTATCTAGGCCGACCCAGCCCACATATTTTCATAATATTTAATTAATATATATTATATTATATTATATGTTTCATAAATTGTTTTTTCAAAAATCCTTAAAAAAAATTGTTATTTTCTCAAATATTTTTCTACCAATTTTGCATAATATCGGATTGTATATTTACACTGTAAAATACAAATTCGGTATTAAAATACCCGGTTTTTCTCTGAAATATTTCAAAAAAAAATTAAAACATTTTCAAAAAGAAAAACTATTTTGTTGCATACAGCCAAATCCTAAAATTTTTCCAAGCATATTTTTCATAAAAAAAGCATCTTTTCATGTTTAAAAAAATCAAAAATGGATATCATAACCAGTTTATGATTATCTATTAGAATTTGACCAACATGTCAAAAACCTTTTTCCAACCTTTTTTAAGATCCAAATGTAGACTTTAATATTTGTGGGGTTTACAATTACACGATAAGGTACACCCTAAGGTATTAAGGATACAAGGTGTAAAATATGGGATGCTAAAATTCAGACTTTAGAATGGTCAAGATTTAACCTGATAAGGTAGAGATTTTCTCATGAAGAGAGATCTGCTTTGAGCCTTATAAAAGACCAACAAGTAGAAACCCGACTTCGAAAAAAACAATCAGACAACAATGCAGCTTACCTTAGGTAGGGTGCACTGGGGTGATGCATCTTCCCATTGCACAACCAGTCCCTTACCCAGACTCTCGCAGACCATAGGTTTCTAGTGACCATAATACTAGGTGGCAACTATTGAACCTTAATAATAATTTTATGATTAAATCCAAAAACCTTTCACAATACACAACACACCTCACATGGGAGGCACGACAGTAGCCTCCGCCATCGCCAAACAACGTTGCCCTCGCAACACAAGTGATGCATGAAACAATTCTAAAAATGCATGGATAAAACAAAAATAGAAGAAGATAAAATGCAAAAACTTAAACACATCAAATACACAAAGCTTAGTCCAATATTGTCAGAAACAATACCTTCCCTAGTAGAGTCGCCATTTTGTCGCACATCACCCGCGCGACGTTGGTTGGCAAGTTTTCATTATGTTATGCTTGGATTCGTTAGAAGTCGTCACCTAGTATTTCATTGAAGGGTCACTAGGAAACCCAGATGTACTGGTCTTGTCAGAGATTCACGAGTAAGGAACTGATTGTGGCTAGGGAAGATATTAGCACCCTTAGCGCACCCTACCTGAGGTAAGCTGCTTCGTGATTTGATGCAATTTAAAAGGTTTTGAAAGTTGCCTTGCCAATGATTTCTTAAAACAAAATAAAAGTCCTCCTCGGTAAGGAAATCCATATCTTATCGGGTGAAGAAAACCTGACTACTCTAACATCAATAAAAACAAAATAGACTTTTCTATTAAATATCAAAAATATATCTTACGTATAAGATTATAATCCTCGATATCAAAAGAAAAATATTTTTGATACATTTTTTTTTAAATATAAACCAAATTCGATGCAAACTAAAACAATTTTTTTATTTCTTTTTAATTTTATCATAACAACACATATATAAAAATAATAACAAAAAACCCACTCAAACACTTTACTTTCACTATGTTTAAGCACACACCCATTACATAATTACAAATCAATCAAAATTTAAACTAAAACAAACATCACATTAAACAAACCAAAAAATTACAAAATAACCCCAAAACAATCTGGAATTACAGGGAAAGCCTTCTGCACCACCAGAATAACGGCGACATGTCTCCTCCACAAGCCACTGTCACTAGCGGCGCGTGGACCCACACGCCACCGCAAAAAAACATGCAGCAAGGGAGATCCGAAGCGGCTTCCTCCCTTCTTCCTCGCTGACGTTGACTGCTACCTCTACTTGCAACAAGAAACACAAAAAAAGGCCACAAACAGTTGATTTTAGCTTTTTCTTCCTTTGTTTTTTTTAGATCTGCATTTCTCCATTTTCCTTCTTCGGGTCTGCTTCACTGTTGGTCAGTTTCTTATGGGTTTCATCTTTTTCTCCTCTGCTTCGAGTGGCAAATCTGGCGGTGCTGCAGGGTCTCAGCTGCAATAGAAGGCTGGCCGGCGAGAGGAGAGTGAGGGGGTATCTTGGCTGGTCTGTGGGGCTGTTGCGTCTTTGTTGTTGCTGGTGGCTGATTCGGTCTGTGATGACTACGGGTCGGCTGAGAATGAAGAGGATGATGGAGAGGGGAAATGGAGGGGAGGCAGCGTGTGCGGGTCTGGGAGGCGATTGGCTGCAAAAATGGGGAGAGTTGGCTTTGATTTTGGAGATTAAGAGGCAGACAACGGGGAGAGTATGGTTGGGGCTGTAATGTGGAGGAGCTGGGGTTGGTTGGTTTGTGGGGGAACGAGATGGTGGAAGGCTGAAGGTTTCGATCAGCTGAGGGGAAAATGAAAAGGAGTCGGGGGTTTTCGGGTGCAGGGGATGAAGGCAAAAAACCCCAAAAGGAGAGGCTGCGACTTGGGAAAGGGAGCGGCCAGGGACGAAGAAAATGGGGATACGATGTGGAGGAGAAATAAACTTCCAGCCGGGGGGAGGCTGCGGCTTTGGAAAGAGATAGGTTTAGGTTTAGGGTTTTCTTATGTTTTTTTCTCAAATGTGCAAAATTCCTCTCCTCTTGAGGGTATTGAGGAGACTAGTATTTATAGGTAAAAATATTGCTAGGTTTTCAAACTTAGTCTCTCAACTTCTTTCTTTTTTTGTAAATTTGATTTTGTTTTTGGATTTTTTTTATCAACATCGACACAAATGAGGAAAATTGATGATTTTAAAATATAACACGTTAAAAGTCGAACGTGTTCCAAAGATCTTTGAAAAATTTAAATTATTTTGAGACGATGCTGAAAATGTTAGAAACGATGCAAATATATTAAAAAATATATTTTTTGGATTTTTGTTGTTTTTCACTATTTTTGGATTTTTCAAAATTTTTATAAAAAAGATGAGTAAAAAATTGGATGACAATATAGAGTGATCTATTTCTATGCAAAAAGGGAGTCCTAATAGGGTTGTACATTAAACTACAACATAAGAAATATTGTCCCTGCACTATAATAAATAAAATTAATAACAATACTAATATTATCATTTTCCCAGGTAATATGTGTATTTACAAGACCTTGAATACATTTTTTAATATTTAGCTTGATTATTAACGAGCCGCCATATCTAGAATTTGGTGTTGATTTAGAGATAGAGTCATTTACAAGTAAGGGATATTGACGTGAAATGTGTTGCGAATACGTGTTGTCGGGGATATTTTGGTGGATTAAAGGTAATAATTAAAATAGAGCCTCAACCTAGGTTTATTGTAGCTAACCTTAAATGATTTTTCAAATATTATTGGATAGGAAGTTGGTTATGCTAAAAAAAAGAAGAAAATTACCCTAAAATAAGTAAGACTTGTTAATCTAAAACTAGGAATAAGAGGTCGTCCTTTCCTCTGACGTGTGGTTGGCCACAAGCTCTAGAAGAAAAGGACAACATGCTCATGGCCACCCACACATCAGGGAAGGACCTAGAATGTGCCAGAAAAAGAAAACAAAAAACACATGTAAGATGTGGTTTCTAAATAAAATCTCAATAAAATCAGTCTAGTGGAATTCCATGTATGTTCGAAAATAAATCTCCTGAAAAATCAAGCCTCCAGAAAAAGATGTGATGTGGTCCGTGATTATATCCTTTTCGACATGGTCACATGCAGCCTTCGAATAATTTTGTCATGGAAAAGGAAGTTTGTAGCCCCATGAAACATGATTCGAAAACGTTGTGCTCAGTGGTTAAGTTTATATCAAGTCTGTATTTGAGGTTTTGATTAACCGGTTATGAATGAAAAAATTGCCTTAAAAAGAAAAAATAATGGTTATCGAAAGAAAATAATCTCAATGCATCCTGTTGATACAATTTTTGTTACCATTCTATAATTTTCAACCTTTTTGCTTATTGTTTTCATATTTATGAATTTTCTAAAACTCAAAAATAAAAAAATAATTCTAAGAAAAATCAAGAAAGAAAAATCAATCATAAAAAAAATAAAAAAATATTTAGCGAGAAGCGGTAAGAGACTAATATGAATATTTTAAACCCTTTCCCCCACTACTCCGCGGCCAAATCATTTAAAAAATACATAAAAAAAATGTAAAGGTGTTTCTAACATGTTTAACATATAAAATAAAAAATGAATAAATATTTGATAAACATTGGACGACACTTCTTTTTAAATATTAGATAGTAATATATTAAATAACACTGTTTTTTTGTTTTAAAAATATATTGAGAAGATGATATATCGGATTGACTCGAACCAACCTTAGCTAACTTGTAAAACTTGCAATTAAAATTATGAGACCGTGATGATCTCATAAAAAAAAATTAGAAATCTCGATTTCCAATAAGAAAAAATGTTAAAGGATGAAAAAAAAATCAATTTAAAAAAAAAAGAAAAAGAGGTTTGAGTCAACATGGATAAAACTACTAAACCTACGAATCGAGTAACAAGAATGGTTACCTCATAGAAAATAAATAAAAAAATAAAAATTTATGAAGCATAACTCTAAACTAACCAATTGTTAAATGATAAAATTGAAAAAAAAAACAATTAGAAAAAAAGCAAAAACATAATTTGAGGTATCCTAGGTTAACACAGTAAACCCGTGATTCAGGTTATAAGATCGAGATAATTTAATAGAAAATGATCCGGGATAAATTATCAAACTCATGATTATGTAACCTGTGATTATAAAGATTTAAAAATTCATAGTCAAATTGACCATTCCTAAAAAAACTAAATTCAAACTTGTGATTCAGCTTGATACAACGATAACTTGTATTAGCACACCAAAACTATGAGTAACTAAACCTCCACTCAACACCTATAAAGTGACGTGAACAAGAAGTAGAAGATGCCACTAATCATGATTAATTTTTAAATAAGTCATAGTTCATGAGAAACTAAAAGCAAACTCTCACATGAAAATTTTATTTATGAATCATTAAATTATCTTTTATTATTAAAAAAACTAAATAGAAGTTAAATAATCATATTTATAATAAGTAAAATATCCTAAAAAAACTAAAAAAATAATAAAAAAATCTAATCACATCATGTGACCTGAGACTTGAGATCGGAACAATCTTTTAAAAAAAAAAAAAAAATTAGTGAAATCTCATTTCCAACAGTTCTAATGATAAATGTTCGATAATGAGAAAAAAAATTAAATTCATGAAACCGATATATAAACTAAAAAAATATAAAATTGTTTTTAAAATAATTACAAAGTCAATTTTTATAAGGAGACGTGCTTTCTAGTTCTACAATAATTATTACTGTTGTCAAATGGATGAGTTTTTTTTTTTAAATTTTTTGTGGCTTTATTTTATTTTATTTGTGGTTTTTTTTATTATTTATATGCGGTGATAACATTCGTTTCTGAGTGTGGCCATAAATAGCATGTCGTCCTTTCCTCTGATGTGTGGTTGGCCACAAGCTCTAAAAGAAAAGGACGACATGCTCAGGTCAACCACACATCAGAAGAAAGGACGACATGCTATTCATGGTCATGAACAGCATGTCGAATTAGAGCGTTCCAGATAAAGAAAACGAAAGCATATGTAAAATGTGGTTTCTAAATAAAATATCAATAAATTGGTATATTGATTACATTACATGCAATTGCTTAAGAGTTCGTCTTACATGGAATCCAAAGTTATCAATTCTATTTTATTTTATTTAAAATAATCAAAATATTTCATATTAATTTAAAAAATAAAATAATTTTTATTTTATTTTAAATCTCATTCTGTTTCATATTTTTTAGCTAAATTTTAACTAGAATATTCCAGTTTCATTTCACATGTTCCATTTCAGTTTTGAAAAACCATTGAATCAAATTGAATTTAGTTCAATTTAATTAATTAAACCACTCAAGTATAAAAAGCTCATTTTCATTATTATTTTCAATAACAATGATATTAATAATAATATTGAAAATTATTATTACTATTTTTATTAACAATGATATTAACTTTTTAAAATTAGATTTATCACTAATATACATGGTTTATATTCATGTTGTTTTTTTTTCATATTTATACTTTGTAGGAATTTGAGCAAAATAACGGATGCTTTAGATCTCATTACCTTTGATAACATTGACCTAATTTTATATTTAAAACATTTAATTTTTATAATATTTTGATATTTTGTTTAAGTTGAATTACTTTAAGTTAAAAGATTTATTTAATTTTAACTATTTAGAAATATTTTAAATTTTATTTATTTGACATTGTGTTTGTATTGTATAATTTATAATTTATCTTGAATTTAAATTATATTCATTGAATATATATGAACAATATAATCTTAAAACAGGACGTCAAAATAGTATGAAATGAAAATATTTTATTTCAATTAAAAAACAAAACATATATCAAAATGAAATTGACAATTTTAGTCCAGCCAACTCGGTAGAATAACACTTGCTCCTTTTTATAATATTTATGATGAAAAGCTATTAAAAAAAAATTTATATAAAATTTATTGAAGTCAATCAGAGTATCTTAAACGTGGAAAAAGTGTTTGCTATATCAATAATTGAACTATCCAGCGGTGTATGGGGCTTGTCTCCTACTGTTGTCTCAGATTCGACTCTCTATACGTACGCATGTCATTCCCGTGGTGCCTTACTTGTTTACTGGGCTTGCAGGGTGTTCAGTGAGCCATGGGGACTAGTTGTGGTACGCGCAAGCTGGCTCGGACACCCCACACTAATAATAATAATAAAAAATGCAGTCTTCTGCGAGGATCTGCTCTCTTTGTGTGGCCGAAAAATTTCTTCAATTCTTTCTTCCCTGTTTCTTATCATGTGATGCTGATTCATGTGATCCATTACTGCTCAGAACTATTCATGTATGTAGTTTGAAAATAAATCTCCTGAAAAATCAAGCCTGCAGAAAAAGATGTGATGTGGTCCATGATTATATCCTTTTCGACAAGGTCACTCGCAGCCTTCGAATAATTTTGTAGCGGAAAAGGAAGCTTGTAGTCTCATGAAACATGATTCGAAAACGTTGTACTCAGTGGTCAAGTTTATATCAAGTCTGTATTTGAGGTTTTGATTAACCGGTTATGAATGAAGAATTTTCCTTAAAAAAGAAAAGCAGAAAGAAAAAATAATGGTTATCGAAAGAAAATAATCTCAATCCATCCTGTTGATACAAATTTTTTAATGCAATTTACAAGTAAAAACACTTTAAAATATAACTTTTACCACATTTCAAAACAAATACAGGTTTATATATACCTCTGTCTATTCATGAAAATATATGGAAGGACTTGTTTATGAATTTTATCTTTGATTTACCTTGTGCATAAATGAGAGTGGACTCTATATTTATTGTAGTTGATAGGTTCTCTAAGATACATTTTATCCCTTAATACTCATTAATGAGCTTCCCTGATTTATCTTTCATCATTGGTTGATGGAACATCAATAAGTAGGGTAGTGTTAGCATAATTGTTATTGTTGTTATCAATGTTGCAATGTTGAAATTACCTATTTTGAAGAGATGACACTTCCTTTATGTTTTACCTCCTTGTTGTTTGAGAATGTTGATAAGAAAGCAAATAATAACAATCTATTTGCTTATATGTCCAATATAAATATCCTCATAATTATCTTAAACAAGTTCTAATATTAATAATTGTCTCAAAGTTTTTCATGATGGAATTAAATGCTTACCAATATGAGTTTTAAATTCTTAAACTTTAAATTACCATTCTTGAGGGCATCTCCAATGAGAGAGACAAAAGAAAAGCAAAAAATAATTAAAAAACAAATTATTTTTTTAGTTTTTCTTCCTTGATTTTACAGCTGTAACAAGAGAGCCAAAATGACTTTTCTATCAAAGAAAAATCATTCCTACATATCTATCAAAAGTGTCAAAACATTGAATTAGATTATTTAAAGACTTCTTTTTTTCATCAATTAAACTTTACTAAAAATAACAAAGAGTATTAATATTAAATATATTAAAAAACAAGTTGTTAAAATGACTTTTTTTTTTGCATTAGATATATATAAGAGGAATCAATTTACCCGCAAGTACGAGGCAAAATGAAAGGACGACCTTTCAATGTAAGTTTGTAAAGGTTTTAATTTTTTTTAAAAAAAACAATTATAACATAATTTATGAAGTAATCACTATTTCATTAATTTCATTTATTTTCAGTTCAAAACATTGAGCCGCCCGAGTAATATCATCGGCGTTTAAATCATCGATGAGATTCCATTGTTTCAATGGAGTCAGATATCCAAGCATCCTGAATGGATGCCTCAAATCAATGCATGGTTTGACAGATTTGAGGTTGGTGTTATTTATAATTTTCAGCTTATTTCTAATAAATTATTAATATAATTGTAAATAAATTATTATTTTATTTAAAATTAATTATTTATACACAAGACAAATTCTGCTGGGACAGTGAGCATAACACTGTTGTGAGGAGGGTGTGGGAAAATCACGCGGCAACTAGTAACATCGAAAATATACAAGATTTTTTTAGACAAAAATTTATGTTTCGAAATGTAATTTTTTGTTGCTTGAAGTAGGTGCATGATTTTTGTATGAAGCACAAAAAAGGGAAAAAAAAACCGCGAGGGATAGGGGTTTCAAGGTTGGAACGATGTTGCGGTTTGGAGGGATTTCAAACCAATATACATCCCGGAAGATATATCGTTGCACTATCTTGAGCACGTGACGTCTGAGCGGTTCACACGAACGCTCACAGTAGTGCTGGCAACTAGAATGGTCAATTCATGGCTCGGTGACAACGCACACCAGTGGCTATGTTCCATTTGCTGCATATGCAAAACGGATGGTAAGATTAATTTAAATGAAATATATCGTTCAATTAATTTGTTGTTAATAAATCTTTTTTCATTATAGGCTACGTCTTGGACGTGAGCCGAGCCCTAATGGAGCTGTTTGTGGAGACGCATGCGGAGTCAAGACCGCAAAAGGGGCACAACAGTTCGTTGACAACCGTGCTCAACATTTTGTGGTATGTTTGTTCAACCATTTTATTTTGTAAGTTATTATGTTTATTGAATGAATATGATAATTACTTTTTTTTATTTTCAGGAGACCTATAATAATCGGTTGAGGGAGAGATAGGGACGATACTTTGACCCATCCGAATTGATCCAGATTTGTGGATGGAGGTTGGATCGTCAGGTGGACCCGATAAAAATCGGGTTTACGGGCTCTCCAACACTACGCCGACAACTTGCGGTCAGCCCGTAGTGCTTCAACCGTTGGGAGCTCCCAATCAATATCGAGCTCCCAATCTAAGGAGTTTGTGGCCTTGCACAAACACGGCTCAGCTCACCGAAAAATACGACCACCTATCAGAGGGTACACACAACTCAAAGTGTCTCAAGCACAACAAAGAGCGGAGTCTGAACAACAAAAAGCGGCTTATGAACAGCTTCGTGAAATGGTCATGAACATGGCATCACATAGTGGAACATGTGCCTAATCCTTTTTGGCCGTATAACCACCAGCCTCCTCCTCCTACTCCTCCTCCTCCACCAGCTCGACCTTTATATTAATTTGTAATAAACATTATTTACCTTTAAAATTTCATTTAATATTTTTTTTTGAAACACATTTAGTTTGTAATGAATATTATTTAACTTTGATTTTTTTGTTTTTGATGTTTAATATAAATTTTATTTGCATAACTGGTTTTTATTACCATTAATTTATATAATTTTATATTATATATTCTAAATAATTTAAAAAAATAATTCATACTTTCACCGACAGCTTTACGGACGGACTAAATCCGTCGGCATTTGACAGTAGCTGCCACAATTACCGATAAATTTACAGACGGATATATTCAGTTGGTATTTCAAACACTCACCGAAAAACTTACCGACGTTACGTTTCCATCGATAACTCACGATATCACCGACGGAATAAAATTCATCGGTATATTTCAAGCGGTAAACATTTTTCTGGTGCTCAAATTCCATCTATAAAGCCATCGGCAAATGATTTTTGTGTGTTTCCGACCAATATAGTGACGGAATTTGGAATTACCGACGAAAGGAAAGCCTTTTATTGAAATGATTTTTCTTTTCAATTTCAATCTTCAATCAAAAAATTATTTATATTTTTTTTCGATTTTGATCCCCATTCTTTTGATTTTTTGGGTCATTTTTGTTAAATTAATTTTATTTTCAATTTCACTTTTCAATCAAAGGTCAAATTTATTTGTATTTTAATTTTGACCCTCAATCTTTTAATTGCTTTTATTTTGTTGTAAACTCTTTTGTATAATCAAAATTATTTTTTCAATTTCATCCTTCAACATTTAATTGATTGTGAATTGGGTTTCATGGTTTTTTTAGATAGAGTGTTTCTAGTCTAATGACTTGGGTGACGAGTTTGAAAAGGTGACATGAGTTGACATTGGTTTTTTTTTTTTTTTTTAAATAGGCTTTGTGATTTTCATCGTTTTCTTTTCTATTGAGTTATCTCAATCTCATGATTTGGGTTGCTAGTTTGGCGGGATAACCTGGGTTGACTTAACCCTGATTATCTAGATTAAAAGTTTGTCATGCTAACTTGGGTAGACTCAGACTGGTTTTTAATGTTTTTTTTTATTTATCTAATTTCATTCTTTTGTATTTAATAGGGTAGAATTGAGCTACATCGTTTGTATACTTTTTTTAAAAAAATTCCAAGTTATCATGATTACTTTTTAAAAGAAAAACTGGTTCATTGTATGAAAAGCTCAGGCTTTACCCTATTTCAAAGGTCAAGCCAATTTTTTACTATCATGATGTCACTATACCACCCCCTCTTAAAGATATTATTGTCTCTTCTCCAAACACCAATATCATTACACCATTCGTGATTTTCAATATTGATTACTAGATCAACAAGACTCCTTAATTTTAGCCATTATCAATTCATCTCTCATTGATTCTCATCCAAGTCATGTCTTTATACTACACTCACCTAAGCCACAATCAATATGGTATTTTTTCCTAAAAATAAATATTGAGAGGACAATATTTTTAATAAATTTGTTTTTTTTTTTAATTTTTTTAACTAAGTATATGATAACAGAAATAGAATTAAAAAAGTTATAGAATGAAAATGAAAGAAAAAATTAAAGTAAAAAAAATCTAAGTCAATTCATGTTGACTTGTTAAACCATCAACCCATATCACAAGACTATGATAACCCTGTAAAAATAAAAATCAAAACAAATTAATCATGCATAAACCAAAATGAATATTAATCATTAGATCCATCAAGACTCCTTAATTTTAGCCACTATCAATTCATCTCTCATTGATTCTCACCCAAGCATGTTCTTATACTACATCTCACCTAAGCCATTATCAATATGATATTTGTTTTCCTAGAAAAAGATATTGAGAAGACAATGTTTTTAATAAATTTGTTTTTTAAAAAATAAATTTAGCTAAGTATATGATAACTATTATAGAATAGATTCTAATATAGGATGTTGTAATCATTACAGTTACTGCAGTGTTCTGCTGCCTCTATATAAATATAAGGTTGGCTTAAGGCATAACCCAACACATTCCATTATTCTCAACTTGGTATCAGAGCCACAAAACCCTAAAATAAATTAAACATACTTTTCTCCCAGCCTCCCAGCCTCCCTTCTTCAATGGAACAACCGCCACATACATCTTCAAATTCTGTTTATCTTATAAATCGCATGCCTACTCCTATTCTTGCCCATCGCTCTCCGTTTGATTGTTTATTTCAACGGTCTCCTGATTATCATTTTTTGCGTACCTTTGGGTGTCTCTGTTTTCCTTTTCTGCGTCCATATAATAATCATAAATTGGATTTTCGTTCCTCTCCATGTGTGTTTTTTGGATATAGTTCCTCGCATCTTGGTTATCGATGTCTTGACATTGCATCTCACCGTATTTATATTTCCCGTCATGTCCGCTTCCATGAACATGTGTTTCCATTTGATAATTCTGAACAGATTGCAAAGGTCTCCACCACAACCCCCACCCCACCCGCTACTGTCACCCTCCCAAATTTGCTAAACCACCCACGCCACCCACTTTCACTAGCCACCCAAACAGCCCACAACACTCCGCTTTGCCACTCCAAACAGCCACCCACCACAGCCTCCACCCATCCCTTGGCCATCATCCATGCTTGTTTATCTAACCCTTATGATGCAGGTTCAGATCGTCAATTGGTCTCCTCTCCTCATGGTCTTGGGGCACTTTCTAGTCCCTCCTCTGCTTCGCCCTCCCTGGCCAGCACTCCTGCAGCTTCAGTCTCTACTTCCAGCCCCTCCTCTGCTGACAGTCCTGTGCTTGAGGCTGCTTCTTTATCATCCTCTCCCGCTGGTCTGCAACTTATGGTTGATTTGTCTTCTTATCAGCTGCCACAGGTCTCCTCGCTACAACCGTCTTCCCCTGCGTCTCCACCAGCACACAACAGACATCCTATGACTCTTAGACCGCGGCAGCCGAAGACAGCTAATCTGGTTGCTTCCGCTGCCGCTACTTCTACCTCCACGGGTACTGTATTCTCCCTCTTCTGAGCCTTTTGCATTCTCTGATGCTGACCGGTATGCAGTTTGGCATAATGCTATGTGTGATGAGATCGCCGCTTTACGCGAAAATCACTTGGTCTTTGGTTCCATTTCATCCTTCGATGAACGTTGTTGGCAGTAGATGGGTATATCGGATCAAACGTCGTGTTGATGGTAGTATTGAGCGCTATAAAGCGTGCCTTGTTGCTAGAGGTTTTACCCAGCAGGAAGGTATTGATTATTCTGAAACCTTCAGTCCAGTTATTAAGCAGGCCACTGTCCGATTGGTTTTCTCTATCGCGGTTTCGCGAAATTGGAAGATTCATCAGCTTGATATTCATAATGCCTTCCTCAATGGTGTTCTTACTAAAGAGGTCTACATGAAACAACCTCCAGGTTTCGTTGACTCTTCTCTTCCATCTCATGTGTGCAGATTGCACAAATCATTGTATGGTTTGAAACAGGCACCGAGAGCATGGTACACTCGTCTAAGTGATTTTTTGCTCTCCATCGGTTTCCGAGCTTCCAAGGTTGACACCTCCCTGTTTATCTTATCTGATGGTACTAATATCTTTTATCTCCTGGTGTATGTTGATGATATTCTGCTCACGGGTAGCAACTCTGCTATGCTCCATCACCTTATACAGTTACTCAGCTCTGAGTTCAAGCTTCGTGACTTAGGTGTTGTTCACTACTTTCTGGGTATTGAAGTTCAGTCTACCAGTATGGGTTTAATGCTGCGTCAACATAAATATATTCTTGACATCCTCACCCGAGCTGGTATGACTTCCTGCAAACCAGTTGATACTCCAGTCTCCCCTTCGAAAGTCATTTTATTACCGGATCATTCATTCTCTGATCCTACACGATTTCATCAAATCGTGGGTGCTCTTCAATATCTTACCTTCACCCGTCCAGATATATTCTTTTTTGGTCAGACGCCGATTTCTTGGAAATCCGGCAAGCAACGCACTATTGCTCGCTCCTCTACTGAGGCTGAGTATAAAGCCCTTGCTAATGGTACCGCTGAAGTCATTTGGCTTCAATACTTGTTAACAGATTTGCAGGTTCCCTCAGTCTCTGCCCCTACCATTTGGTGTGATAATCTTGGTGCTACCTATCTCTCAGCAAATCCTATCTTCCATGCTCGTACTAAGCATGTTGAAGTGGATTATCACTTTGTCCATGACCGTGTTGCCAAGAAAGAAATTCAGATTCGTTTTCTTCCCTCTCGGGATCAACTTGCCAATGTCTTCACTAAACCGCTTCCTGTTGCATCCTTTACTGCTTTTCGATTCAAGCTTCCAGTTGATCCCCCACCCTCAGCTTGAGGGGCATATTATAGAATAGGATTCTAATATAAGATATTGTAATCATTACAGTTACTCATGTATCTATCAGAATAGGATTATAATATAGGATGTTGTAATCATTACAGTTACTGCAGTGTTTTGCTGCCTCTATATAAATAGAAAGGTTGGCTAAGGCACAACCCAACACATTCCATTATTCTCAACTATAACAAAAATAGAAAAAAAAAGTTATATAATGAAAATTAAAGAAAAAATTAAAGTAAAAAGTTATATAAGAGTACTCTCTAGTTTTTGGAATCCCGTGAATGTAGAAAGCATGCACTCTATAAAGTGAAGAAAATTAGTCTCCAGAAAAATGGAAGCCTGCAGAAAACGATGAGATGTGGTCCATTGTATCCTTTTCAACAAGGTCACTTGCAGCCTTCGAATAAATATGTGGTCCATTGCATCCTTTTCAACAAGGTCATTTTCAGCCTTCAAATAAAGATGCTATCGAAAGATGATTATTTTCTCACGAAACATGGGTCGAAAATAACATTGCACTCGGTGTTCAAGTCTTAGGTGAACTTTAATTTGTTAAAAATCAATTTTATTAATAAATAAATAAATTATTTTAATGCAATTTATAAGTAAAAACACTTTGAAATATAACTTTTACCACACTTCAAAACAAATACAGGTTTATATATGCCTCCTTCCATATAAACATGATACCTATATTGGTTTGCGTGAAAAGTGTTGTAACCCATTTTTGGGTCACCATGAAAAATAAAATAAATAGCCAAAACAGGTTAGAAAAAATAACAGGAGGCAGAAGCGCTCAGAAAACAATCAGAAAATTGGTCAAGGAATTTTAAAAATACAAGGATTGAATTTTTGACAAATATTCTTAAAGGATGAAAGCCCTTTTGAGAAGGAAAATTTGAATTTTGAGGAGAAAAACCCAAATTTGGATGTTTATGGACTTAATTGGATTTTTATTTGAATTTATAGAGTATTTGATTGCAAGAAAAATTAATTTTTAAGTCAATTTGGGCTTTAATTAGAAGAAATTTAAGTTCTGGGGCCAAAATATATTTTTTAGGAATTTATTGGGTGAAATCAGGGGCTTAATTGCATAAATATTGAAGTTTAATGGCCAATTAGGGACTTAAATAAGAAAATCCAAAAACCAGGGACCAAATTGGAAGAGGCGCGTAAGTGGAGGGGCTGCAATTATTCGGTTCAGGGGCCTAATTGAAGAAATTGAAAGTTTATTAATCAATTGAGGGCTCAATTGCATAAATCAAAGGCCAAGGACCAAAGTGAAAAAGGCGGCCAACAAGAGGGGCGAGGACCGAATTTGGAGGGCTGATTTGAAGTTTGGCCCATTTAAATGAAACGGCGCGTTTTATCCAAAACGACGCCGTTTCATATATAAAAAAAAGAAAAAAAAGAAAAAGAAAAAGGAAGACCAGAACGGTGTCGTTTTGAACGACACTGTTCATCTTCCTCTTTCCCCCCGAATAAACAGAAACAGAGAAGAAAACCATTTTTGTTTTTTTTCAAACTTCCCGCCTCTCTCTCCTCGCCCCCACCACCTTCACCGAAAGCGTCAATGACCGACCAGCCGTTGCGTGATTGAAGGCGCACTAGCAAAAGGCACGCCGGTTTCTTTTTTCCTTATAAATAGAAAGAGGCCGAAAGAGAGAGAGAGACTCGAGGATAGAGGGAGAAGAGAAATAACGCACGAAGGAGAAGGGAGAACAGAAACAAACCGAAAACAATAAAAACGAAACCGAAAACAGAGGGAAATAACTGAGGAAGAGAGGAACACCGAGAACGAAAAGAAGAGGGGAAGAGGAAGAAAATCTTTTCTCTCCGCCGCTTGGGAACAACCACAGCGCCACCGTCCTCGAGGCCACGACACCGCAGTGACACCGCAGCTCCACCATCGATCGCCTCCACGCCAGGTGCACATTTCTTCCCCCCTGCATTCCTTTTTGTTTCTTCGATGGCCGTCTGGCCTCCTGCATGTTGCATGCAGGAGGCGGGGGGGGGGGAGAAAAATAATTCTCCCCCCCGCTGGGCAGAAAGGTACTGGGCCAGCCCGATGCTGGCCCAGCCTTGCAAGTCTGGGCCGGTCTTGGCCCATACTGTAGAAGTTTTTCGGGCCAAGACCGGCCCAATGTCATTGCGGGCCGAGACTGGCCCAATGTCATTGCGGGTCGAGATTGGCCCGCCCCCTTTTTTTTTGGGGCTGAGCCTGACCCATTTATTTGGGCCGGCCCAGCCCTATAATATATTATATATTATTATAAATTATAATATATATGTGTGTATATAGGTTATATATATATATATATAAAATATTTATATATATATAAAATATATTTTGAAAAATCTTAAAAAAATATTGTGATTTTTCTGTATATTTTTGTCAAAGTGGTTTAATGTTGGTTTGTATTTTTATACCGTAAGGATACAAAACCAGTGTTAAAAATACCCGGTTTTCGTCAAAATATCAAAGATTTTCAGAATAAAAAATGTTTTTGCTTAAAAAAAAAAAATTCTAAAAACTCCCTAAAAATGTTGTTGATTTTCCTGCATATTTTTATCAAAGTGGATTAATATTGGGTTGTATTTTTATACCGTAAGGATACAAGCTCAGTATTTAAAATACCCGATTTTCGTCAAAGCATAAAAAAAATAATATTTTTCAAAAATTGTTTTTGTTTTAAAATACGGCCTAGTCTCTCCAATATATATATATAAATATTATAACATCATATTTTCACACAACAAAGAAAATTTTCAAAACAATATATGTATTAGCATGCATTTCGGCTTTAATAACCAGTTTATTCAAGCCATGAGAACTAGGCCAATATTTCAAAAATTCTAAAACATCTTTTTGTTTTATTTTAGTATTTGCGATTACGAATTTATACGTAAAACGTATTCCTAAATATTATTAATAAAATTTTGGTATGGACGTTAGAACGGTTAGGATTTTTACCCGATAAGATAAAGATCTCCTTACCGAGGAGGATTTTTCTTGAACCATAGACAGACCAACAACTAGGAAAACACAATAACACCTTAGTTTTTTTTATCAGACAATAAAACAATGCAGCTTACCTTAGGTAGGGCGTATTTGGGGTGCTAATACCTTCCCTTTACGCAACCAGTCCCCGTACCAATCTCTGAGACCAGTTAGGGTTCTTAGTGACCAAAATACTAGGTGGCGACTCCAAAGAACCAAATCAAATAAACCAAGATAAAAAAATTCGCCAGTCGAACCCGCAAATTGGATTTTTTTTGGGGTGCGACAAAAAGATTTAGGGTTACTTCATCTCGAGGTAAGTCATGTATACTGGGTTGCTAGTTTGGTGGGATAACCTGGGTTGACTTAACCCTGATTATCTAGATTAAAAGTTTGTCATGCTAACTTGGGTAGACTCAGACTGGTTTTGAATTTTTTTTTTATCTAATTTTATTCTTCTGTATTTAATATGGTAGAATTGAGCTACATTGTTTGTATACTTTTTTTAAAAAAATTCCAAGTTATCATGATTACTTTTTATAAGAAAAACTGGTTCATTGTATGAAAAGCTCAGGCTTTACCCTATTTCAAAGGTCAAGCCAATTTTTTACTATCATGATGTCACTATACCACCCCTCTTAAAGATATTATTTTCTCTTCTCCAAACATCAATATCATTACTACCATTCATGATTCTGAATATTGATTAGTAGATCCATCAAGACTCTTTAATTTTAGCCATTATCAATTCATCTCTCATTGATTCTCACCGAAGTCATGTCTTTATACTACATCTCACCTAAGCCACAATCACTATGGTATTTTTTTTCTAAAAATATATATTGAGAGGACAATATTTTTAATAAATTTGTTTTTTTTTTCAATTTTTTTAACTAAGTATATGATAACAGAAATAGAATTAAAAAAGTTATAGAATGAAAATGAAAGAAAAAAATAAAGTAAAAAAAATCTAGAGTCAATTCATGTTGACTTGTCAAATCAACCCATATCATAAGACTATGATAACCCTGTAAAAATAAAAATCAACAAATTAATCATGCATAAACCAAATGAATATTAATCATTAGATCCATCAAGACTCCTTAATTTTAGCCACTATCATTCATCTCTCATTGATTCGCACCCAAAGTCATGTCTTATACTACATCTCACCTAAGCCATTATCAATATGGTATTTTTTTTTTCCTAAAAACAAATATTGAGAAGACAATATTTTTAATAAATTTGTTTTTTAAAAAATAAATTTAGCTAAGTATATGATAACAAAAATAGAAAAAAAAGTTATATAATGAAAATTAAAGAAAAAATTAAAGTAAAAAGTTATATAACAAAAGGAGAGTCTGCGGCTGGGGAAAGGGAGCGGCCAGGGAAGAAGAAAATGGGGATACAATGTGGAGGAGAAAAAAACTTCGAGCCGGGGGAGGCTGCGGCTTTGGAAAGAGATAGGTTTAGGTTTAGGGTTTTCTTGTGTTTTTTTCTCAAATGTGCAAAAATTCCTCTCCTCTTGAGTGTGTTGAGGAGACCAGTATTTATATGTAAAAATATTACTAGGTTTTCAAACTTAGTCCCTCAACTTCTTTTTTTTTTTTTTTTATAAATTTGATTTTGTTTTTGGATTTTTCTTATCAACATTGACACAAATGAGAAAAATTAATGATTTTAAAATATAACACGTTAAAAGTCGAACGCGTTCCAAAGATCTTTGAAAATTTTAAATTATTTTGAGACGATACTGAAAATGTTAGAAACGATGCAAATATATTAAAAAATATATTTTTTGGATTTTTATTGTTATTCACTATTTTTGGATTTTTCAAAATTTTTATAAAAAAGATGAGTAAGAAATTGGATAACAATATAGAGTGATCTATTTCTATGCAAAAAGGGAGTCCTAATAGGGTTGTACATTAAACTACAACATAAGAAATATTGTCCCTGCACTATAAATAAATAAATTAATAACAATACTAATATTATCATTTTCCCAGGTAATATGTGTATTTACAAGACCTTGAATACATTTTTTAATATTTAGCTTGATTATTAACGAGCCGCCATATCTAGAATTTGGTGTTGATTTAGAGATAGAGTCATTTACAAGTAAGGGATATTGACGTGAAATGTGTTGCGAATACGTGTTGTCGGGGATATTTTGGTGGATTAAAGGTAATAATTAAAATAGAGCCTCAACCTAGGTTTATTGTAGCTAACCTTAAATGATTTTTCAAATATTATTGGATAGGAAGTTGGTTATGCTAAAAAAAAGAAGAAAATTACCCTAAAATAAGTAAGACTTGTTAATCTAAAACTAGGAATAAGAGGTCGTCCTTTCCTCTGACGTGTGGTTGGCCACAAGCTCTAGAAGAAAAGGACAACATGCTCATGGCCACCCACACATCAGGGGAAGGACCTAGAATGTGCCAGAAAAAGAAAACAAAAAACACATGTAAGATGTGGTTTCTAAATAAAATCTCAATAAAATCAGTCTAGTGGAATTCCATGTATGTTCGAAAATAAATCTCCTGAAAAATCAAGCCTCCAGAAAAAGATGTGATGTGGTCCGTGATTATATCCTTTTCGACATGGTCACATGCAGCCTTCGAATAATTTTGTCATGGAAAAGGAAGTTTGTAGCCCCATGAAACATGATTCGAAAACGTTGTGCTCAGTGGTTAAGTTTATATCAAGTCTGTATTTGAGGTTTTGATTAACCGGTTATGAATGAAAAAATTGCCTTAAAAAGAAAAAATAATGGTTATCGAAAGAAAATAATCTCAATGCATCCTGTTGATACAATTTTTGTTACCATTCTATAATTTTCAACCTTTTTGCTTATTGTTTTCATATTTATGAATTTTCTAAAACTCAAAAATAAAAAAATAATTCTAAGAAAAATCAAGAAAGAAAAATCAATCATAAAAAAAATAAAAAAATATTTAGCGAGAAGCGGTAAGAGACTAATATGAATATTTTAAACCCTTTCCCACTACTCCGCGGCCAAATCATTTAAAAAATACATAAAAAAAATGTAAAGGTGTTTCTAACATGTTTAACATATAAAATAAAAAATGAATAAATATTTGATAAACATTGGACGACACTTCTTTTTAAATATTAAGATAGTAATATATTAAATAACACTGTTTTTTTGTTTTAAAAATATATTGAGAAGATGATATATCGGATTGACTCGAACCAACCTTAGCTAACTTGTAAAACTTGCAATTAAAATTATGAGACCGTGATGATCTCATAAAAAAAAATTAGAAATCTCGATTTCCAATAAGAAAAAATATTAAAGGATGAAAAAAAAATCAATTTAAAAAAAAAAGAAAAAGAAGCTTGAGTCAACATGGATAAAACTACTAAACCTACGAATCGAGTAACAAGAATGGTTACCTCATAGAAAATAAATAAAAAAATAAAAATTTATGAAGCATAACTCTAAACTAACCAATTGTTAAATGATAAAATTGAAAAAAAAAACAATTAGAAAAAAAGCAAAAACATAATTTGAGGTATCCTAGGTTAACACAATAAACCCGTGACTCAAGTTATAAGATCGAGATAATTTAATAGAAAATGATCCGGGATAAATTATCAAACTCATGATTATGTAACCTGATGATTATAAAGATTTAAAAATTCATAGTCAAATTGACCATTCCTAAAAAAACTAAATTCAAACTTGTGATTCAGCTTGATACAACGATAACTTGTATTAGCACACCAAAACTATGAGTAACTAAACCTCCACTCAACACCTATAAAGTAACGTGAACAAGAAGTAGAAGATGCCACTAATCATGATTAATTTTTAAATAAGTCATAGTTCATGAGAAACTAAAAGCAAACTCTCACATGAAAATTTTATTTATGAATCATTAAATTATCTTTTATTATTAAAAAAAAACTAAATAGAAGTTAAATAATCATATTTATAATAAGTAAAATATCCTAAAAAAACTAAAAAAATAATAAAAAAATCTAATCACATCATGTGACCTGAGACTTGAGATCGGAACAATCTTATAAAAAATAAATAAAAAATTAGTGAAATCTCATTTCCAACAGTTCTAATGATAAATGTTCGATAATGAGAAAAAAAATTAAATTCATGAAACCGATATATAAACTAAAAAAATATAAAAATTGTTTTTAAAATAATTACAAAGACAATTTTTATAAGGAGACGTGCTTTCTAGTTCTACAATAATTATTACTGTTGTCAAATGGATGAGTTTTTTTTTAAAAAAAAAATTTTTTGTGGCTTTATTTTATTTTATTTGTGGTTTTTTTTATTATTTATATGCGGTGATAACATTCGTTTCTGAGTGTGGCCATAAATAGCATGTCGTCCTTTCCTCTGATGTGTGGTTGGCCACAAGCTCTAAAAGAAAAGGACGACATGCTCAGGTCAACCACACATAAGAAGAAAGGACGACATGCTATTCATGGTCATGAACAGCATGTCGAATTAGAGCGTTCCAGATAAAGAAAACGAAAGCATATGTAAAATGTGGTTTCTAAATAAAATATCAATAAATTGGTATATTGATTACATTACATGCAATTGCTTAAGATTTCGTCTTACATGGAATCCAAAGTTATCAATTCTATTTTATTTTATTTAAAATAATCAAAATATTTCATATTAATTTAAAAAATAAAATAATTTTTATTTTATTTTAAATCTCATTATGTTTCATATTGTTTAGCTAAATTTTAACTAGAATATTCCAGTTTCATTTCACATGTTCCATTTCAGTTTTGAAAAACCATTGAATCAAATTGAATTTAGTTCAATTTAATTAATTAAACCACTCAAGTATAAAAAGCTCATTTTCATTATTATTTTCAATAACAATGATATTAATAATAATATTGAAAATTATTATTACTATTTTTATTAACAATGATATTAACTTTTTAAAATTAGATTTATCACTAATATACATGGTTTATATTCATGTTGTTTTTTTTTCATATTTATACTTTGTAGGAATTTGAGCAAAATAACGGATGCTTTAGATCTCATTAGCTTTGATAACATTGACCTAATTTTATATTTAAAACATTTAATTTTTATAATATTTTGATATTTTGTTTAAGTTGAATTACTTTAAGTTAAAAGATTTATTTAATTTTAACTATTTAGAAATATTTTAAATTTTATTTATTTGACATTGTGTTTGTATTGTATAATTTATAATTGATTTATCTTGAATTTAAATTATATTCATTGAATATATATGAACAATATAATCTTAAAACAGGACGTCAAAATAGTATGAAATGAAAATATTTTATTTCAATTACAAAAACAAAACATATGTCAAAATGAAATTGACAATTTTAGTCCAGCCAACTCGGTAGAATAACACTTGCTCCTTTTTATAATATTTATGATGAAAAGCTATTAAAAAAAAATTTATATAAAATTTATTGAAGTCAATCAGAGTATCTTAAACGTGGAAAAAGTGTTTGCTATATCAATAATTGAACTATCCAGCGGTGTATGGGGCTTGTCTCCTACTGTTGTCTCAGATTCGACTCTCTATACGTACGCATGTCATTCCCGTGGTGCCTTACTTGTTTACTGGGCTTGCAGGGTGTTCAGTGAGCCATGGGGACTAGTTGTGGTACGCGCAAGCTGGCTCGGACACCCCACACTAATAATAATAATAAAAAATGCAGTCTTCTGCGAGGATCTGCTCTCTTTGTGTGGCCGAAAAATTTCTTCAATTCTTTCTTCCCTGTTTCTTATCATGTGATGCTGATTCATGTGATCCATTACTGCTCAGAACTATTCATGTATGTAGTTTGAAAATAAATCTCCTGAAAAATCAAGCCTGCAGAAAAAGATGTGATGTGGTCCATGATTATATCCTTTTCGACAAGGTCACTCGCAGCCTTCGAATAATTTTGTAGCGGAAAAGGAAGCTTGTAGTCTCATGAAACATGATTCGAAAACGTTGTACTCAGTGGTCAAGTTTATATCAAGTCTGTATTTGAGGTTTTGATTAACCGGTTATGAATGAAGAATTTTCCTTAAAAAAGAAAAGCAGAAAGAAAAAATAATGGTTATCGAAAGAAAATAATCTCAATCCATCCTGTTGATACAAATTTTTTAATGCAATTTACAAGTAAAAACACTTTAAAATATAACTTTTACCACATTTCAAAACAAATACAGGTTTATATATACCTCTGTCTATTCATGAAAATATATGGAAGGACTTGTTTATGAATTTTATCTTTGATTTACCTTGTGCATAAATGAGAGTGGACTCTATATTTATTGTAGTTGATAGGTTCTCTAAGATACATTTTATCCCTTAATACTCATTAATGAGCTTCCCTGATTTATCTTTCATCATTGGTTGATGGAACATCAATAAGTAGGGTAGTGTTAGCATAATTGTTATTGTTGTTATCAATGTTGCAATGTTGAAATTACCTATTTTGAAGAGATGACACTTCCTTTATGTTTTACCTCCTTGTTGTTTGAGAATGTTGATAAGAAAGCAAATAATAACAATCTATTTGCTTATATGTCCAATATAAATATCCTCATAATTATCTTAAACAAGTTCTAATATTAATAATTGTCTCAAAGTTTTTCATGATGGAATTAAATGCTTACCAATATGAGTTTTAAATTCTTAAACTTTAAATTACCATTCTTGAGGGCATCTCCAATGAGAGAGACAAAAGAAAAGCAAAAAATAATTAAAAAACAAATTATTTTTTTAGTTTTTCTTCCTTGATTTTACAGCTGTAACAAGAGAGCCAAAATGACTTTTCTATCAAAGAAAAATCATTCCTACATATCTATCAAAAGTGTCAAAACATTGAATTAGATTATTTAAAGACTTCTTTTTTTCATCAATTAAACTTTACTAAAAATAACAAAGAGTATTAATATTAAATATATTAAAAAACAAGTTGTTAAAATGACTTTTTTTTTTTGCATTAGATATATATAAGAGGAATCAATTTACCCGCAAGTACGAGGCAAAATGAAAGGACGACCTTTCAATGTAAGTTTGTAAAGGTTTTAATTTTTTTTAAAAAAAACAATTATAACATAATTTATGAAGTAATCACTATTTCATTAATTTCATTTATTTTCAAGTTCAAAAACATTGAGCCCGCCCGAGTAATATCATCGGCGTTTAAATCATCGATGAAGATTCCATTGTTTCAATGGAGTCAGATATCCAAGCATCCTGAATGGATGCCTCAAATCAATGCATGGTTTGACAGATTTGAGGTTGGTGTTATTTTATAATTTTCAGCTTATTTCTAATAAATTATTAATATAATTGTAAATAAATTATTATTTTTATTTAAAATTAATTATTTATACACAAGACAAATTCTGCTGGGACAGTGAGCATAACACTGTTGTGAGGAGGGTGTGGGTAAATCACGCGGCAACTAAGTAACATCGAAAATAGTACAAGATTTTTTTAGACAAAAATTTATGTTTCGAAATGTAATTTTTTGTTGCTTGAAGTAGGATGCATGATTTTTTGTATGAAGCACAAAAAAGGGCAAAAAAAAAACCGCGAGGGATAGGGGGTTTCAAGGTTGGAACGATGTTGCGGTTTGGAGGGATTTCAAACCAATATACATCCCGGAAGATATATCGTTGCACTATCTTGAGCACGTGACGTCTGAGCGGTTCACACGAAGCTCACAGTTAGATGCTGGCAACTAGAATTGGTCAATTCATGGCTCGGTGACAACGCACACCAGTGGCTATGTTCCATTTGCTGCATATGCAAAACGGATGGTAAGATTAATTTAAATGAAATATATCGTTAAATTAATTTGTTGTTAATAAATCTTTTTTCATTATAGGCTACGTCTTTTGGACGTGAGCCGAGCCTAATGGAGCTGTTTGTGGAGACGCATATGCGGAGTCAAGACCGTCAAAAGGAGGCACAACAGTTCGTTGACAACCGTGCTCAACATTTTGTGGTATGTTTGTTTAACCATTTTATTTTGTAAGTTATTATGTTTATTGAAATGAATATGATAATTACTTTTTTTTATTTTCAGGAGACCTATAATAATCGGTTGAGGGAGAGATATAGGGACGATACTTTTACCCATCCGAAATTTGATCCAGATTTGTGGATGGAAGTTGGATCGTCAGGTGGACCCGATAAAAATCGGGTTACGGGCTCTCCAACACTACGACCGACAACTTGCGGTCAGCCCGTAGTGCTTCAACCGTTGGGAGCTCCCAATCAATATCGAGCTCCCAATCAAAAGAGTTTGTGGCTTTGCAACAACACACGGCTCAGCTCACCGAAAAATACGACCACCTATCAGAGGTGTACACACAACTCAAAGTGTCTCAAGCACAACAAAGAGCGGAGTCTGAACAACAAAAAGCGGCTTATGAACAACTTCGTGAAATGGTCATGAACATGGCATCACATAGTGGAACATGTGAACCTAATTCTTTTTGGCCGTATAACCACCAGCCTCCTCCTCCTACTCCTCCTCCTCCACCAGCTCGACCTTTATATTAATTTGTAATAAACATTATTTACCTTTAAAATTTCATTTAATATTTTTTTTTTGAAACACATTTAGTTTGTAATGAATATTATTTAACTTTGATTTTTTTGTTTTTGATGTTTAATATAAATTTTATTTGCATAACTGGTTTTTATTACCATTAATTTATATAATTTTATATATTATATATTCTAAATAATTTAAAAAAATAATTCATACTTTCACCGACAGCTTTACGGACGGACTAAATCCGTCGGCATTTGACAGTAGCTGCCACAATTACCGATAAATTTACAGACGGATATATTCAGTTGGTATTTCAAACACTCACCGAAAAACTTACCGACGTTACGTTTCCATCGATAACTCACGATATCACCGACGGAATAAAATTCATCGGTATATTTCAAGCGGTAAACATTTTTCTGGTGCTCAAATTCCATCTATAAAGCCATCGGCAAATGATTTTTGTGTGTTTCCGACCAATATAGTGACGGAATTTGGAATTACCGACGAAAGGAAAGCCTTTTATTGAAATGATTTTTCTTTTCAATTTCAATCTTCAATCAAAAAATTATTTATATTTTTTTTCGATTTTGATCCCCATTCTTTTGATTTTTTGGGTCATTTTTGTTAAATTAATTTTATTTTCAATTTCACTTTTCAATCAAAGGTCAAATTTATTTGTATTTTAATTTTGACCCTCAATCTTTTAATTGCTTTTATTTTGTTGTAAACTCTTTTGTATAATCAAAATTATTTTTTCAATTTCATCCTTCAACATTTAATTGATTGTGAATTGGGTTTCATGGTTTTTTTAGATAGAGTGTTTCTAGTCTAATGACTTGGGTGACGAGTTTGAAAAGGTGACATGAGTTGACATTGGTTTTTTTTTTTTTTTTTAAATAGGCTTTGTGATTTTCATCGTTTTCTTTTCTATTGAGTTATCTCAATCTCATGATTTGGGTTGCTAGTTTGGCGGGATAACCTGGGTTGACTTAACCCTGATTATCTAGATTAAAAGTTTGTCATGCTAACTTGGGTAGACTCAGACTGGTTTTTAATGTTTTTTTTTATTTATCTAATTTCATTCTTTTGTATTTAATAGGGTAGAATTGAGCTACATCGTTTGTATACTTTTTTTAAAAAAATTCCAAGTTATCATGATTACTTTTTAAAAGAAAAACTGGTTCATTGTATGAAAAGCTCAGGCTTTACCCTATTTCAAAGGTCAAGCCAATTTTTTACTATCATGATGTCACTATACCACCCCCTCTTAAAGATATTATTGTCTCTTCTCCAAACACCAATATCATTACTACCATTCGTGATTTTCAATATTGATTACTAGATCCAACAAGACTCCTTAATTTTAGCCATTATCAATTCATCTCTCATTGATTCTCATCCAAGTCATGTCTTTATACTACATCTCACCTAAGCCACAATCAATATGGTATTTTTTTCTAAAAATAAATATTGAGAGGACAATATTTTTAATAAATTTGTTTTTTTTTTCAATTTTTTTAACTAAGTATATGATAACAGAAATAGAATTAAAAAAGTTATAGAATGAAAATGAAAGAAAAAATTAAAGTAAAAAAAATCTAAAGTCAATTCATGTTGACTTGTTAAACCATCAACCCATATCACAAGACTATGATAACCCTGTAAAAATAAAAATCAAAACAAATTAATCATGCATAAACCAAAATGAATATTAATCATTAGATCCATCAAGACTCCTTAATTTTAGCCACTATCAATTCATCTCTCATTGATTCTCACCCAAGTCATGTTCTTATACTACATCTCACCTAAGCCATTATCAATATGATATTTGTTTTCCTAGAAAAAGATATTGAGAAGACAATGTTTTTAATAAATTTGTTTTTTAAAAAATAAATTTAGCTAAGTATATGATAACTATTATAGAATAGGATTCTAATATAGGATGTTGTAATCATTACAGTTACTGCAGTGTTCTGCTGCCTCTATATAAATATAAAGGTTGGCTAAGGCATAACCCAACACATTCCATTATTCTCAACTTGGTATCAGAGCCACAAAACCCTAAAATAAATTAAACATACTTTTCTCCCAGCCTCCCAGCCTCCCTTCTTCAATGGAACAACCGCCACATACATCTTCAAATTCTGTTTATCTTATAAATCGCATGCATACTCCTATTCTTGCCCATCGCTCTCCGTTTGATTGTTTATTTCAACGGTCTCCTTATTATCATTTTTTACGCACCTTTGGGTGTCTCTGTTTTCCTTTTCTGCGTCCATATAATAATTATAAATTGGATTTTCGTTCCTCTCTATGTGTGTTTTTTGGATATAGTTCCTCGCGTCTTGGTTATTGATGTTTTGACATTGCATCTCACTGTATTTATATTTCCCGTCATGTCCGCTTCCATGAACATGTGTTTCCATTTGATAATTCTGAACAGATTGCAAAGGTCTCCACCACAACCCCACCCCACCCGCTACTGTCACCCTCCCAAATTTGCTAAACCACCCACTGCCACCCACTTTCACTAGCCACCCAAACAACCCACAACACTCCGCTTTGCCACTCCAAACAGCCACCCAACCACAGCCTCCACCCATCCCTTGGCCATCATCCAATGCTTGTTTATCTAACCCTTATGATGCAGGTTCAGATCTTCAATTGGTCTCCTCTCCTCATGGTCTTAGGGCACTTTCTAGTCCCTCCTGTGCTTCGTCCTCCCTGGCCAGCACTCCCGCAGCTTCAGTCTCTACTTCCAGCCCCTCCTCTGCTGATAGTCCTGTGCTTGAGGCTACTTCTTTATCATCCTCTCCCGCTGGTCTGCAACTTATGGTTGATTTATCTTCTTATCAGCTGCCACAAGTCTCCTCACTACAACCGTCTTCCCCTGCGTCTCCACCAGCACACAACAGACATCCTATAACTCTTAGACCGCGGCAGCTGAAGACAGCTAATCTGGTTGCTTCCGCTGCCGCTACTTCTAGCCTTTTGTACGGGTACTGTATTCTCCCTCTTCTGAGCCTTTTGCATTCTCTGATGCTGACCGGTATGCAGTTTGGCATAATGCTATGTGTGATGAGATCGCCGCTTTACGCGAAAATCACAGTTGGTCTTTGGTTCCATTTCATTCTTCGATGAACGTTGTTGGTAGTAGATGGGTATATCGGATCAAACGTCGTGTTGATGGTAGTATTGAGTGCTATAAAGCGTGCCTTGTTGCTAGAGGTTTTACCCAGCAGGAAGGTATTGATTATTCTGAAACCTTCAGTCTAGTTATTAAGCAGGCCACTGTCCGATTGGTTTTCTCTATCGTGGTTTTGCGAAATTGGAAGATTCATCAGCTTGATATTCATAATGCCTTCCTCAATGGTGTTCTTACTAAAGAGGTCTACATGAAACAACCTCTAGGTTTCGTTGACTCTTCTCTTCCATCACATGTGTGCAGATTGCACAAATCATTGTATGGTTTGAAACAGGCACCGAGAGCATGGTACACTCGTCTAAGTGATTTTTGCTCTCCATCGGTTTCCGAGTTTCCAAGGTTGACACCTCCCTGTTTATCTTATCTGATGGTACTAATATCTTTTATCTCCTGGTGTATGTTGATGATATTCTGCTCACGGGTAGCAACTCTGCTATGCTCCATCACCTTATACAGTTACTCAGCTCTGAGTTCAAGCTTCGTGACTTAGGTGTTGTTCACTACTTTCTGGGTATTGAAGTTTAGTCTACGAGTATGGGTTTAATGCTGCATCAACATAAATATATTATTTACATCCTCACCCGAGCTGGTATGACTTCCTGCAAACCAGTTGATACTCCAGTCTCCCCTTCGAAAGTCATTTTATTACCGGATCATTCATTCTCTGATCCTACACGATTTCATCAAATCGTGGGTGCTCTTCAATATCTTACCTTCACCCGTCCAGATATATTCTTTTTTGGTCAGACGCCGATTTCTTGGAAATCCGGCAAGCAACGCACTATTGCTCGCTCCTCTACTGAGGCTGAGTATAAAGCCCTTGCTAATGGTACCGCTGAAGTCATTTGGCTTCAATACTTGTTAACAGATTTGCAGGTTCCCTCAGTCTCTGCCCCTACCATTTGGTGTGATAATCTTGGTGCTACCTATCTCTCAGCAAATCCTATCTTCCATGCTCGTACTAAGCATGTTGAAGTGGATTATCACTTTGTCCATGACCGTGTTGCCAAGAAAGAAATTCAGATTCGTTTTCTTCCCTCTCGGGATCAACTTGCCAATGTCTTCACTAAACCGCTTCCTGTTGCATCCTTTACTGCTTTTCGATTCAAGCTTCCAGTTGATCCCCCACCCTCAGCTTGAGGGGCATATTATAGAATAGGATTCTAATATAAGATATTGTAATCATTACAGTTACTCATGTATCTATCAGAATAGGATTATAATATAGGATGTTGTAATCATTACAGTTACTGCAGTGTTTTGCTGCCTCTATATAAATAGAAAGGTTGGCTAAGGCACAACCCAACACATTCCATTATTCTCAACTATAACAAAAATAGAAAAAAAAAGTTATATAATGAAAATTAAAGAAAAAATTAAAGTAAAAAGTTATATAAGAGTACTCTCTAGTTTTTGGAATCCCGTGAATGTAGAAAGCATGCACTCTATAAAGTGAAGAAAATTAGTCTCCAGAAAAATGGAAGCCTGCAGAAAACGATGAGATGTGGTCCATTGTATCCTTTTCAACAAGGTCACTTGCAGCCTTCGAATAAATATGTGGTCCATTGCATCCTTTTCAACAAGGTCATTTTCAGCCTTCAAATAAAGATGCTATCGAAAGATGATTATTTTCTCACGAAACATGGGTCGAAAATAACATTGCTCGGTGTTCAAGTCTTAGGTGAACTTTAATTTGTTAAAAATCAATTTTATTAATAAATAAATATTTTAATGCAATTTATAAGTAAAAACACTTTGAAATATAACTTTTACCACACTTCAAAACAAATACAGGTTTATATATGCCTCCTTCCATATAAACATGATACCTATATTGGTTTGCGTGAAAAGTGTTGTAACCCATTTTTGGGTCACCATGAAAAAAAAAATAAATAGCCAAAAGGTTAGAAAAAATAACAGGAGGCAGAAGCGCTCAGAAAACAGTCAGAAAATTGGTCAAGGAATTTTAAAAATACAAGGATTGAATTTTTGACAAATATTCTTAAAGAAAAGCCCTTTGAGAAGGAAAATTTGAATTTTGAGGAGAAAAACCCAAATTTGGATGTTTATGGACTTAATTGGATTTTTATTTGAATTTATAGAGATTTGATTGCAAGAAAAATTATTTTTAAGTCAATTTGGGCTTTAATTAGAAGAAATTTAAGTTCTGGGGCCAAAATATATTTTTTAGGAATTTATTGGGTCAAATCAGGGGCTTAATTGCATAAATATTGAAGTTTAATGGCCAATTAGGGATTAATTAAGAAAATCCGAAACCAGGGACCAAATTGGAAGAGGCGCGTAAATGGAGGGGCTGCAAGTTATTCGGTTCAGGGGCCTAATTGAAGAAATTGAAAGTTTATTAATCAATTGAGGGCTAAATTGCATAAATCAGAGGCCAAGGACCAAAGTGAAAAAGGCGGCCAACAAGAGGGGCGGGACCGAATTTGGAGGACTGATTTGAAGTTTGCCCATTTAAATGAAACGGCGCGTTTTATCCAAAACGACGCCGTTTCATATATAAAAAAAAAAAAAAAAAGAAAAGGAAGACCAGAACGGTGTCGTTTTGAACGACACTGTTCATCTTCCTCCTTTCCCCCCGATAAACAGAAACAGAGAAAAACCATTTTTGTTTTTTTTCAAAACTTCCCGCCTCTCTCTCCTCCCCCACCACCACCGAAAGCGTCAATGGCCGACCAGCCGTTGCGTGATTGAAGGCGCACTACAAAAGGCACGCCGTTTCTTTTTCTTATAAATAGAGAGGCCGAAGAGAGAGAGAGACCCGAGGATAGAGGGAGAAGAGAAATAACGCACGAAGGAGAAGGGAGAACAGAAACAAACCGAAAACAAAAAAACGAAAACGAAAACAGAGAAAAACTGAGGAAGAGAGAACCCGAGAAAAAAAAGAAGAGGGAAGAGGAAGAAATCTTTCTCTCCGCCGCAACACCACAGCGCCGCCGTCCTCGAGGCCACGACACCGCAGCGACACCGCAGCTCCACCACGATCGCCTCCACGCCAGGTGCACATTCTCCCCCCTGCATTTTTTTCTTCGTGCGTCTGGCCTCCTGCATGTTGCATGCAGGAGGCGGGGGGGAGAAAAATAATTCTCCCCCCCGCTGGGCGTAAGGCACTGGGCCAGCCCGATGCTGGCCCAGCCTTGCAAGTCTGGGCCGGTCTTGGCCCAGACTGTAGAAGTTTTTGGGCCGAGACCGGCCCATGTACCGAGACCGGCCCATATCATTGCGGGCCGAGATCGGCCCGCCCCCTTTTTTTTGGGCTGAGCCTGGCCCATTTATTTGGGCCGGCCCAGCCCTATAATATATATATATTATTATAAATTATAATATATATGTGTGTATATATTATATATATATATATAAAATATTTATATATATAAAAAATATATTTTGAAAAATCTTAAAAAATATTGTGATTTTTCTGCATATTTTTGTCAAAGTGGTTTAATGTTGGTTTGTATTTTTATACTGTAAAGATACAAAACCAGTGTTAAAAATACCCGGTTTTCGTCAAAACATCAAAGATTTTTCAGAATAAAAAATGTTTTTGCTTTCAAAAAAATTCTAAAAAGTCCCTAAAAATGTTGTTGATTTTTCTGCATATTTTTATCAAAGTGGATTAATATTGGGTTGTATTTTTATACCGTAAGGATACAAGCTCAGTATTAAAATACCCGATTTTCGTCAAAGCATAAAAAAATAATATTTTCCAAAAATTGTTTTGTTTTAAAATACGGCCTAGTCTCTCCAATATATATATATAAATATTATAACATCATATTTTCACACAACAAAGAAAATTTTCAAAACAATATATGTATTAACATGCATTTTGGCTTTAATAACCAGTTTATTCAAGCCATGAGAACTAGGCCAATATTTCAAAAATTCTAAAAAATCTTTTTGTTTTCTTTTAGTATTTGGGATTACGAATTTATACGTAAAACGTATTCCTAAATATTATTAATAAAGTTTGGTATAGACGTTAGAACGGTTAGGATTTTACCCGATAAGATAAAAGACCTTCTTACCGAGGAGGATTTTTCTTGAACCATAGACAGACCAACGACTAGAAGTACAATAACACTTTAGTTTTTTTTTATCAGACAATAAAACAATGCAGCTTACCTTAGGTAGGGCGTATTTGGGGTGCTAATACCTTCCCTTTACGCAACCAGTCTCCGTACCCGATCTCTGAGACCAGTTAGGGTTCCTAGTGACCAAAATACTAGGTGGCGACTCCAAAGAACCAAATCAAAAAAAATAAAAAAATTCGCCAGTCGAACCCGCAATTGGATTTTTTTTTGGGGTGCGACAAAAAAGATTTAGGGTTACTTCATCTCGAGGTAAGTCATGTATACTGGGTTGCTAGTTTGGTGGGATAACCTGGGTTGACTTAACCCTGATTATCTAGATTAAAAGTTTGTCATGCTAACTTGGGTAGACTCAGACTGGTTTTGAATTTTTTTTTTATCTAATTTTATTCTTCTGTATTTAATATGGTAGAATTGAGCTACATTGTTTGTATACTTTTTTTAAAAAAATTCCAAGTTATCATGATTACTTTTTATAAGAAAAACTGGTTCATTGTATGAAAAGCTCAGGCTTTACCCTATTTCAAAGGTCAAGCCAATTTTTTACTATCATGATGTCACTATACCACCCCTCTTAAAGATATTATTTTCTCTTCTCCAAACATCAATATCATTACTACCATTCATGATTCTGAATATTGATTAGTAGATCCATCAAGACTCTTTAATTTTAGCCATTATCAATTCATCTCTCATTGATTCTCACCGAAGTCATGTCTTTATACTACATCTCACCTAAGCCACAATCACTATGGTATTTTTTTTCTAAAAATATATATTGAGAGGACAATATTTTTAATAAATTTGTTTTTTTTTTCAATTTTTTTAACTAAGTATATGATAACAGAAATAGAATTAAAAAAGTTATAGAATGAAAATGAAAGAAAAAAATAAAGTAAAAAAAATCTAGAGTCAATTCATGTTGACTTGTCAAACCATCAACCCATATCATAAGACTATGATAACCCTGTAAAAATAAAAATCAAACAAATTAATCATGCATAAACCAAAATGAATATTAATCATTAGATCCATCAAGACTCCTTAATTTTAGCCACTATCAATTCATCTCTCATTGATTCGCACCCAAGTCATGTCTTATACTACATCTCACCTAAGCCATTATCAATATGGTATTTTTTTTTTCCTAAAAACAAATATTGAGAAGACAATATTTTTAATAAATTTGTTTTTTATAAAAAATAAATTTAGCTAAGTATATGATAACAAAAATAGAAAAAAAAGTTATATAATGAAAATTAAAGAAAAAATTAAAGTAAAAAGTTATATAACAAAAGGAGAGTCTGCGGCTGGGGAAAGGGAGCGGCCAGGGAAGAAGAAAATGGGGATACAATGTGGAGGAGAAAAAAACTTCGAGCCGGGGGAGGCTGCGGCTTTGGAAAGAGATAGGTTTAGGTTTAGGGTTTTCTTGTGTTTTTTTCTCAAATGTGCAAAAATTCCTCTCCTCTTGAGTGTGTTGAGGAGACCAGTATTTATATGTAAAAATATTACTAGGTTTTCAAACTTAGTCCCTCAACTTCTTTTTTTTTTTTTTTTATAAATTTGATTTTGTTTTTGGATTTTTCTTATCAACATTGACACAAATGAGAAAAATTAATGATTTTAAAATATAACACGTTAAAAGTCGAACGCGTTCCAAAGATCTTTGAAAATTTTAAATTATTTTGAGACGATACTGAAAATGTTAGAAACGATGCAAATATATTAAAAAATATATTTTTTGGATTTTTATTGTTATTCACTATTTTTGGATTTTTCAAAATTTTTATAAAAAAGATGAGTAAGAAATTGGATAACAATATAGAGTGATCTATTTCTATGCAAAAAGGGAGTCCTAATAGGGTTGTACATTAAACTACAACATAAGAAATATTGTCCCTGCACTATAATAAATAAAATTAATAACAATACTAATATTATCATTTTCCCAGGTAATATGTGTATTTACAAGACCTTGAATACATTTTTTAATATTTAGCTTGATTATTAACGAGCCGCCATATCTAGAATTTGGTGTTGATTTAGAGATAGAGTCATTTACAAGTAAGGGATATTGACGTGAAATGTGTTGCGAATACGTGTTGTCGGGGATATTTTGGTGGATTAAAGGTAATAATTAAAATAGAGCCTCAACCTAGGTTTATTGTAGCTAACCTTAAATGATTTTTCAAATATTATTGGATAGGAAGTTGGTTATGCTAAAAAGAAGAAGAAAATTACCCTAAAATAAGTAAGACTTCTTAATCTAAAACTAGGAATAAGAGGTCGTCCTTTCCTCTGACGTGTGGTTGGCCACAAGCTCTAGAAGAAAAGGACAACATGCTCATGGCCACCCACACATCAGGGGAAGGACCTAGAATGTGCCAGAAAAAGAAAACAAAAAACACATGTAAGATGTGGTTTCTAAATAAAATCTCAATAAAATCAGTCTAGTGGAATTCCATGTATGTTCGAAAATAAATCTCCTGAAAAATCAAGCCTCCAGAAAAAGATGTGATGTGGTCCGTGATTATATCCTTTTCGACATGGTCACATGCAGCCTTCGAATAATTTTGTCATGGAAAAGGAAGTTTGTAGCCCCATGAAACATGATTCGAAAACGTTGTGCTCAGTGGTTAAGTTTATATCAAGTCTGTATTTGAGGTTTTGATTAACCGGTTATGAATGAAAAAATTGCCTTAAAAAGAAAAAATAATGGTTATCGAAAGAAAATAATCTCAATGCATCCTGTTGATACAATTTTTGTTACCATTCTATAATTTTCAACCTTTTTGCTTATTGTTTTCATATTTATGAATTTTCTAAAACTCAAAAATAAAAAAATAATTCTAAGAAAAATCAAGAAAGAAAAATCAATCATAAAAAAAATAAAAAAATATTTAGTGAGAAGCGGTAAGAGACTAATATGAATATTTTAAACCCTTTCCCGCAAGCAACTTTATATCCTTCTCCGTACACTACTCCGCGGCCAAATCATTTAAAAAATACATAAAAAAAATGTAAAGGTGTTTCTAACATGTTTAACATATAAAATAAAAAATGAATAAATATTTGATAAACATTGGACGACACTTCTTTTTAAATATTAGATAGTAATATATTAAATAACACTGTTTTTTTGTTTTAAAAATATATTGAGAAGATGATATATCGGATTGACTCGAACCAACCTTAGCTAACTTGTAAAACTTGCAATTAAAATTATGAGACCGTGATGATCTCATAAAAAAAAAAAAATTAGAAATCTCGATTTCCAATAAGAAAAAATGTTAAAGGATGAAAAAAAAATCAATTTAAAAGAAAAAGAAAAAGAGGTTTGAGTCAACATGGATAAAACTACTAAACCTACGAATCGAGTAACAAGAATGGTTACCTCATAGAAAATAAATAAAAAAATAAAAATTTATGAAGCATAACTCTAAACTAACCAATTGTTAAATGATAAAATTGAAAAAAAAAACAATTAGAAAAAAAGCAAAAACATAATTTGAGGTATCCTAGGTTAACACAGTAAACCCGTGATTCAGGTTATAAGATCGAGATAATTTAATAGAAAATGATCCGGGATAAATTATCAAACTCATGATTATGTAACCTGGTGATTATAAAGATTTAAAAATTCATAGTCAAATTGACCATTCCTAAAAAAACTAAATTCAAACTTGTGATTCAGCTTGATACAACGATAACTTGTATTAGCACACCAAAACTATGAGTAACTAAACCTCCACTCAACACCTATAAAGTGACGTGAACAAGAAGTAGAAGATGCCACTAATCATGATTAATTTTTAAATAAGTCATAGTTCATGAGAAACTAAAAGCAAACTCTCACATGAAAATTTTATTTATGAATCATTAAATTATCTTTTATTATTAAAAAAACTAAATAGAAGTTAAATAATCATATTTATAATAAGTAAAATATCCTAAAGAAACTAAAAAAATAAAAAAAAATCTAATCACATCATGTGACCTGAGACTTGAGATCGGAACAATTTTATAAAAAACAAATAAAAAATTAGTGAAATCTCATTTCCAACAGTTCTAATGATAAATGTTCGATAACGAGAAAAAAAATTAAATTCATGAAACCGATATATAAACTAAAAAAATATAGAAATTGTTTTTAAAATAATTACAAAGTCAATTTTTATAAGGAGACGTGCTTTCTAGTTCTACAATAATTATTACTGTTGTCAAATGGATGAGTTTTTTTTTTTTAAATTTTTTGTGGCTTTATTTTATTTTATTTGTGGTTTTTTTTATTATTTATATGCGGTGATAACATTCGTTTCTGAGTGTGGCCATAAATAGCATGTCGTCCTTTCCTCTGATGTGTGGTTGGCCACAAGCTCTAAAAGAAAAGGACGACATGCTCAGGTCAACCACACATCAGAAGAAAGGACGACATGCTATTCATGGTCATGAACAGCATGTCGAATTAGAGCGTTCCAGATAAAGAAAACGAAAGCATATGTAAAATGTGGTTTCTAAATAAAATATCAATAAATTGGTATATTGATTACATTACATGCAATTGCTTAAGAGTTCGTCTTACATGGAATCCAAAGTTATCAATTCTATTTTATTTTATTTAAAATAATCAAAATATTTCATATTAATTTAAAAAATAAAATAATTTTTATTTTATTTTAAATCTCATTCTGTTTCATATTTTTTAGCTAAATTTTAACTAGAATATTCCAGTTTCATTTCACATGTTCCATTTCAGTTTTGAAAAACCATTGAATCAAATTGAATTTAGTTCAATTTAATTAATTAAACCACTCAAGTATAAAAAGCTCATTTTCATTATTATTTTCAATAACAATGATATTAATAATAATATTGAAAATTATTATTACTATTTTTATTAACAATGATATTAACTTTTTAAAATTAGATTTATCACTAATATACATGGTTTATATTCATGTTGTTTTTTTTTTTCATATTTATACTTTGTAGGAATTTGAGCAAAATAACGGATGCTTTAGATCTCATTACTTTGATAACATTGACCTAATTTTATATTTAAAACATTTAATTTTTATAATATTTTGATATTTTGTTTAAGTTGAATTACTTTAAGTTAAAAGATTTATTTAATTTTAACTATTTAGAAATATTTTAAAATTTAAAATTTTATTTATTTGACATTGTGTTTGTATTGTATAATTTATAATTAATTTATCTTGAATTTAAATTATATTCGTTGAATATATATGAACAATATAATCTTAAAACAGGACGCCAAAATAGTATGAAATGAAAATATTTTATTTCAATTAAAAAAACAAAACATATATCAAAATGAAATTGACAATTTTAGTCCAGCCAACTCGGTAGAATAACACTTGCTCCTTTTTATAATATTTATGATGAAAAGCTATTAAAAAAAAAATTTATATAAAATTTATTGAAGTCAATCAGAGTATCTTAAACGTGGAAAAAGTGTTTGCTATATCAATAATTGAACTATCCAGCGGTGTATGGGGCTTGTCTCCTACTGTTGTCTCAGATTCGACTCTCTATACGTACGCATGTCATTCCCGTGGTGCCTTACTTGTTTACTGGGCTTGCAGGGTGTTCAGTGAGCCATGGGGACTAGTTGTGGTACGCGCAAGCTGGCTCGGACACCCCACACTAATAATAATAATAAAAAATGCAGTCTTCTGCGAGGATCTGCTCTCTTTGTGTGGCCGAAAAATTTCTTCAATTCTTTCTTCCCTGTTTCTTATCATGTGATGCTGATTCATGTGATCCATTACTGCTCAGAACTATTCATGTATGTAGTTTGAAAATAAATCTCCTGAAAAATCAAGCCTGCAGAAAAAGATGTGATGTGGTCCATGATTATATCCTTTTCGACAAGGTCACTCGCAGCCTTCGAATAATTTTGTAGCGGAAAAGGAAGCTTGTAGTCTCATGAAACATGATTCGAAAACGTTGTACTCAGTGGTCAAGTTTATATCAAGTCTGTATTTGAGGTTTTGATTAACCGGTTATGAATGAAGAATTTTCCTTAAAAAAGAAAAGCAGAAAGAAAAAATAATGGTTATCGAAAGAAAATAATCTCAATCCATCCTGTTGATACAAATTTTTTAATGCAATTTACAAGTAAAAACACTTTAAAATATAACTTTTACCACACTTCAAAACAAATACAGGTTTATATATGCCTCTGTCTATTCATGAAAATATATGGAAGGACTTGTTTATGAATTTTGTCTTTGATTTACCTTGTGCATAAATGAGAGTGGACTCTATATTTATTGTAGTTGATAGGTTCTCTAAGATACATTTTATCCCTTACAAGAAGATGACTAATGCTTTCATAATTACTCATCTTTTCTTTAAATATTATTTGATTTGAAATACCTTGTTTCTTTTTTTCTTTTAGTGCTTCTAAATCTTAAGAATCAGTACATGATACTCATTTATGAGCTTCCCTGATTTATCTTTCATCATTGGTTGATGGAACATCAATAAGTAGGGTAGTGTTAGCATAATTGTTATTGTTGTTATCAATGTTGCAATGTTGAAATTACCTATTTTGAAGAGATGACACTTCCTTTATGTTTTACCTCCTTGTTGTTTGAGAATGTTGATAAGAAAGCAAATAATAACAATCTATTTGCTTATATGTCCAATATAAATATCCTCATAATTATCTTAAACAAGTTCTAATATTAATAATTGTCTCAAAGTTTTTCATGATGGAATTAAATGCTTACCAATATGAGTTTTAAATTCTTAAACTTTAAATTACCATTCTTGAGAGCATCTCCAATGAGAGAGACAAAAGAAAAGCAAAAAATAATTAAAAAACAAATTATTTTTTTAGTTTTTCTTCCTTGATTTTACAGTTGTAACAAGAGAGCCAAAATGACTTTTCTATCAAAGAAAAATCATTCCTACATATCTATCAAAAGTGCCAAAACATTGAATTAGATTATTTAAAGACTTCTTTTTTTCATCAATTAAACTTTACTAAAAATAACAAAGAGTATTAATATTAAATATATTAAAAAACAAGTTGTTAAAATGACTTTTTTTTTGCATTAGATATATATAAGAGGAATCAATTTACCCGCAAGTACGAGGCAAAATGAAAGGACGACCTTTCAATGTAAGTTTGTAAAGGTTTTAATTATTTTTTTTAAAAACAATTATAACATAATTTATAAAGTAATCACTATTTCATTAATTTCATTTATTTTCAAGTTCAAAAACATTGAGCCCGCCCGAGTAATATCATCGGCGTTTAAATCATCGATGAAGATTCCATTGTTTCAATGGAGTCAGATATCCAAGCATCCTGAATGGATGCCTCAAATCAATGCATGGTTTGACAGATTTGAGGTTGGTGTTATAATTTTCAGCTTATTTCTAAAAATTAAATATAATTGTAAAATTATTATTTAAAAATTAATTATTTATACACAAGACAAATTCTGCGGACAGTGAGCATAACACGTGAGGAGGTGTGGGTAAATCACGCGGCAACTAAGTAACATCGAAAATAGTACAAGATTTTTTTAGACAAAAATTTATGTTTCGAAATGTAATTTTTGTTGCTTGAAGTAGGCTGCATGATTTTTTGTATGATGCACAAAAAAGGGCAAAAAAAAACCGCGAGGGATAGGGGTTTCAAGGTTGGAACGATGTTGCGGTTTGGAGGGATTTCAAACCAATATACATCCCGGAAGATATATCGTTGCACTATCTTGAGCACGTGACGTCTGAGCGGTTCACACGAAGCTCACAGTCAAATGCTGGCAACTAGAATTGGTCAATTCATGGCTCGGTGACAACGCACACCGTGGCTATGTTCCATTTGCTGCATATGCAAAACGGATGGTAAATTAATTTAAATGAAATATATCGTTAAATTAATTTGTTGTTAATAAATTTTTTTCATTATAGGCTACGTCTTGGACGTGAGCCGAGCCCAATGGAGCTGTTTGTGGAGACGCATGTGCGGAGTCAAGACCGTCAAAAGGAGGCACAACAGTTCGTTGACAACCGTGCTCAACATTTGTGGTATGTTTGTTCAACCATTTTATTTTGTAAGTTATTATGTTTATTGAATTGAATATGATGATTATTTTTTTTTTCTTTTTTCAGGAGACCTATAATAATCGGTTGAGGGAGAGATACAAGGACAATACTTTGACCAATCCGGATTTTGATCCGAATTTGTGGATCGAGGTTGGATCGTCAGGTGGACCCAATAAAAATCGGGTTTACGGGCTCTCTAACATTACGGCCGACAACTTGCGGTTGGCCTATAGTGTTTCAATCGTTGGGAGCTCCCAATCAATATCGAGCTCCCAATCTAAGGAGTTCGTGTCCTTGCAACAACACATGGCTCAGCTCACCAAAAAATACGACCACCTATCAGAGGCGTACACACAACTCAAAGCATCTCAAGCACAACAAAGAGCAGAGTCTAAACAACAAAAAGCGGCTTATGAACAGCTTCGTGAAATGGTCATGAACATGGCATCACATAGTGGAACATGTGCACCTAATCCTTTTTGGCCGTATAACCACCAGCCTCCTCCTCCTACTCCTCCTCCTCCACCAGCTCGACCTTTATATTAATTTGTAATAAACATTATTTACCTTTAAAATTTCATTTAATATTTTTTTTGAAACACATTTAGTTTGTAATGAATATTATTTAACTTTGATTTTTTTGTTTTTGATGTTTAATATAAATTTTATTTGCATAACTGGTTTTTATTACCATTAATTTATATAATTTTATATTATATATTCTAAATAATTTTAAAAAATAATTCATACTTTCACCGACAGCTTTACGGACGGACTAAATCCGTTGGCATTTGAAAGTAGCTGCCACAATTACCGATAAATTTACAGACGGATATATTCAGTTGGTATTTCAAACACTCACCGAAAAAGTTACCGACGGTACGTTTCCATCGATAACTCACGATATCACCGACGGAATAAAATTCATCGGTATATTTCAAGCGGTAAACATTTTTTTCTGGTGCGCAAATTCCATCTATAAAGCCATCGACAAATGATTTTTGTGTGTTTCCGACCAATATAGTGACGGAATTTGGAATTACCGACGAAAGGAAAGCCGACGGACGTATTCCGTCAATGAAGACGTCGGTAAATAATTTACCGACGAACTCATAATCACACACCGACAGAATATTTTCGTCAATAAAACTGTGAAATCTTGTAGTGATTTTTATCAAGCATTCCCAAGAAAGCTAAATTAAAACTTGTGATTGAGCTTGACACAACGATAACTTGTATTTGAGCACCAAGACTATAAGTAATTGAATTCCAACCCAACGCCTATGAAGTGACCTGAACGAGAAGTAGAAGACGCCATGAAGCATGATTAATTGTTAAATAAATCATAGTAGTTTCATGAGAAACTAAGAGTAAGAGCAAACTCTCACATGAAAGTTTTATTTTTGAATCATCAATCTATCTTTTATTATTAAAAAAACTAAATAAAAGCTAAATAATCCTATTTATAATAAGTAAAATGTCCTAAAAACACTAGAGAAATAGTAAAAGATCTGATCGCATCATGTGACCTGGGTCTTGAGATCTGAATAATCTTATAGAAAACAAAAAAAAATATTATGAAACTACATTTCCAACAGATCTAATAATGAATGTTTGAAGAAAAAAAAACTAAATTTATAAGACTGATATATAACCTAACACAAAAATATATAAAGCAATTAAAATAAAAAAGTAATTACAATGTCAATTTTCATAAGGAGATGTGCTTTCTATCTCTACAATAGTTATTACTTTAGTTAAATGGATGAGTTTTTTTAAAAAAAATTCTTCGAGGTTTTATTTTTTTTTTCTTTGTGGTTTTTTTTATTATTTATATGCGGTGATAGCATTCGTTTCTGAGTTTGGCCATGAATAGCATGTCGAATTAGAATGTGCAAGAAAAAGAAAACGAAAAACACTTGTAAGAAGTGGTTTCTAAATAAAATCTCAATAAATTGGTATATCGATTACATGCAATTGCTTAAGATGTCGTCTTTTTGTTATGACTAACATTCAGTCTTCTGCGAGGACAAAAATGCAGTCTTCTGCGAGGATCTGCGATCTCTTTGTGTGGCCGAAAAATTTCTTCAATTTCTTCAACTTGTTACACGAGTTTATTTCAATTCAACATGTGGGTGTCACGTCCCTTTTGAATAATTGCACTGTGTAAAGCTTATAAGGTGCCTTAATTAGCCTATAAATAGTCGAGCAGAAGAGCTCTCGACTCACAGTATACCCTTCAAAACACAAACGATCGAACCTCAGAAACCCACTAATTCCCAAACCATACTAGGAAAATGTCTGTTGAAGGTTATGCAATTTTCTCTACTGCCACTGCCGAGCCCAATGTTAGTCGCCGTTCTGCAAGTTTTTCTCCTAGCATTTGGGGTGACCATTTTCTCTCGTACGCAACCGATTCCATGGTAAAAATACTTTATCTTATTCATGTGCTTGATTGCGTCCGGATATTGTCCTTTCTAACACGCTTAAGTGAGAAGGCCTCAATTATTTTTCCCATATGGTCGTCATTCATGGCCATTTTGCACTAACTGATTGTGACAACTGAAATCACCGTCCCATCTAATCAAACAATGATCATTGTTGGGAGCTCATTCAAGAAGAAGGAATGATAAATATTATAAACTCGAATTCTGTTTTGCAGCTTAAGTTTTTTACATAAAAATCCTTCAAGAAAAGTTATTCTTTTTGTTGCTGATATTAGGAAACGAGTGACAAAGCAGAGCATAAAAAACTGAAGGAAGAAGTGAAAAGGGAGCTGATGGCCAATATCAATAAGCCTTCACAAACACTGGACTTCATTGATGCGATCCAACGCTTAGGCATCTCTTACCATTTTGAGATTGAGATTGATGAAATACTAAGAGAAATGTACAGGTCCCATTGCGACTTCGATAATGGAGATGATGATGATCATCATCACAATGACCTAGACGCCATTTCTCTCAAATTTCGACTGCTTAGACAACAAGGCTATAAAATCTCATGTGGTATGGACTTTTCTTCTCTTGCTTGTTTCTTATATAATCTTAACGAAATTAGTTTCTACATTCATGTAATGTTTTCTGTCCCAATGCAGATGTGTTCGGCAAGTTCAAGAACAGCCAAGGGACCTTCAATGATTCCCTTGCCAATGACACTCGAGGAATTTTAAGCTTCTATGAAGCTACACATCTCCGGGTGCATGCAGATGAGATATTAGAAGAAGCACTTGTGTTCACTACTTCCCACCTAGAGTTCTTGGCCACCCATTCAAGCTCCCCGCTGAGAGCAAAAATAAATCATGCTTTAAAGCAGCCTATTCGGAAGGGCATACCAAGGCTAGAGGCAAGGCATTATTTCTCTATCTACCAAGAAGATCCTTCATGTAGTGAAGTTTTACTGAACTTCGCTAAATTAGACTTCAACATTTTGCAAAAGCAACACCAGAAGGAACTAAGTGAAATTGCAAAGTAAGCTGAAGCAAACAAGATTATTCCAAGATACAACACTGTGTTTTAGCTTTTGCTATATTGAAATTCAACTGAGAGTTTTCTTTTATTAATGCTGATTAATTAGGTGGTGGAAAGAGTTAGATTTTGCTAAGAAGCTGCCGTTTGCAAGAGACAGGGTTATAGAGTGCTACTTTTGGATATTAGGAGTGTACTTTGAGCCAGAGTATTTGTTGGCTCGAAGGATGCTGACCAAAGTTATTGCCATGACTTCCGTCATCGATGACATCTACGATGTCTATGGTACACCGGAAGAGCTCGAGCTCTTCACTGATGCAATTGAGAGGTCGGGTCCCTTCACATTCTAAAATATTACCATCATTATGTATCAAATTTCTAAAACTATCTTTCCGTCCGTAATTGTTTTTTTCTTTATCCAATCTTTCAATCTTAATTATTTACAGGTGGGAAATTACTGCCGTAGATCAGCTGCCAGAGTACATGAAAGTGACCTACAAGGCACTTCTAGATGTCTACACAGAAATTGAGGAAAATATGGTCAGTGAAGAAAGATCATACCGTGTCTACTATGCAAAAGAAGCAGTAAGTGTCACAGGCTGATTGAAAATAAAAGATCGGTTCTCTTGAGGATACGCAGCTAAAATATAGTGGTTGACACGTTTGATGATTTTTTCAGATGAAGAATCAAGTTCGAGCGTACTACCTTGAATCTAAATGGTTCCACCAAAAACACACACCAACAATGGAGGAATACATGGCTGTTGCACTGGTCACTTCGGCCTATGCAATGCTAGCAGCTACCTCCTTTGTTGGAATGGGACATGTTGTAACCAAGGACTCCTTCGATTGGTTATTTAGGGGACCTAAGATTCTTAAAGCCTCAGAAATAATTTGCAGACTCATGGATGACATCGTGTCCCACAAGGTAGTGATTGTATCTATACTCCTAGAGTAATTAATTTCAACACATTTTCTGTCATTTTATTGATAATTTTTCTCCGTGCGTACCTCTGTAGTTCGAACAAAAGAGAGGGCATGTTGCCTCGAGCATTGAATGTTACATGAAACAGCATGGCACCACAGAACAAGAAACTGTCCATGAATTTCGAAAACAAGTTACAGATGCTTGGAAGGATGTCAATGAAGAGTTTCTCCACCCAACCGCTGTCCCGATGCCTCTTCTGACAAGGATGCTCAACCTTGCTCGTGTGATTGATGTTGTGTACAAAGATGAAGATGGCTATACAAATGCTGGAACTGCGCTCAAAGATCTTGTTTCTGCTCTACTCATTGATCCTGTGACGATGTGATCAGCTAGGAATTAAGACTCAAACCTTTCATGTTGCTGAACTAATAGGATTAAAATCCTCTACCACCAATAAATACTGTGATGTTGATTCAAGCGGCGCAGTAGATTTTTTCTCTGTTTTATCGTGTGATGCTAATTCATGGGGTCCAATAATGCTCTGTGCGATTCATTGACGAAGAGTACTCTCTAGTTTTTGGAATCCCATGAATGTAGAAAGCATTTAATAAGTCTCCTGAAAAATCGAAGTCTGCAGAAAATGATGAGATGTGGTCCATCATATATAAAGCTAGAAGGCAACGGACTTTAAGATTTTTTTGTACTCTCTTTTACTGCGGACTAGAGCCTTGTATTGTTTCGAAAATTTTTACTTTGTCCTTTAACTTCTTTTTTTTTGTGCGATTTGGTATTTTGGAGCTCAAATTAACCTCAATTGCATATTTTTTTTTAGGGAGAATGATTGAATTGAAGGCTAAGGAACTGCAATGAAAATCTCGGATAAAATGCAGGGTGGGTTGAAAGTTTCGTTGAAATATTCATTTTAATACCCCATATTTTTTAGATATAAAACAATCAGTCCCTGTTAGGATACTGGCATGCAAACCCGACAAGACAAAAGGTAAGGGACAAGATAAAATGAGAAGTGACATACAAGAATTTACGTGGTTCACCCAATTAGGCTACGTCCACGGACAAGTATAAAAGGATTTTACTAGTAATGTGAGAATTACAACCTCTCTCAAATAATAGGAGAACAACTAAGAATCTCTCTATTACTAGGAGAAAACACCTCACTTACTCTCTCACAAATACCTCACAACTTTGTGGTATTATTTTCTCTCTTTCTTTCTTGTGATGTTGTGTATAAGGCAAGGATGCACTGCCTATTTATAGGCAAGCTTCCTTGCCTTAGTCATCTTCTAGCACCGAATTGGTGCCTACAATATTGATTTGGCTGGCACCAATTCGGTGCCTACAATCTTTGACTTAGCTGGCACCAATTGGTGCCAGCTAGCTTCTAGTTTCTTCTAGCTTCACATTCCCTTGAATTTCAAGCTAATAGATTCTGAAACCTAACTTCATTTTTTTTTCCAGCCCTTTTCTATTGGGAGGGTAAAAGAGAGGGAGTCGCCAGATTCCATCCATCAAAATGGATGGTTTTTATGTCAAAAGATTCCATGTAACAATGAGGATTACATTTAGATGTTTTTTTTTTTTTACTTTGAAAACACTTAAAATAACATATCTAAACTTTGAAAGAATTTTGTTTCAGGTAGATTTCGGGTTTTTAAGTAGTTTTTTTGGCTTTTTGGTGGCCATAGATTAGTTAAACAAGGTCTTTAGAGCATTTTCTAGGTGTTTTTGATAAAAAAAAATAGGTTGATATTTGATCAAAAGCGGTCCTATAGATTTTTTCTGTGTTTTATCATGTGATGCTAATTCTTGGGGTCCAATAATGCTCTGTGCGATTCATTGACGAAGAGTACTCTCTAGTTTTTGGAATCCCATGAATGTAGAAAGCATGCACTCTATAAAGCGAAGAAAATTAGTCTCCAGAAAAATGGAAGCCTGCAGAAAACGATGAGATGTGGTCCATTGTATCCTTTTCAACAAGGTCACTTGCAGCCTTCGAATAAAGATGTTATCGAAAGATGGTTATTTTCTCACGAAACATGGGTCGAAAATAACGTTGTACTCGGTGTTCAAGTCTTAGGTGAACTTTAATTTGTTTTTATAATTTTAATATATTAATGTTAAAAATAAATTTTATAAAATAAAAAAATATTATTTTAATGCAATTTATAAGTAAAAACACTTTAAAATATAATTTTTACCACACTTTAAAACAAAAAGTGATTAAAATCAATAAACCACAATAAACTCCAAAAAATCGAAATCAAGATCTTGATTTTGATAAATAAATTGAGTGCAGAGGAAATGATAATAGTAAAGTGGCAGCAACCCAAAGACTAGGTTTTGTTTGATAAATAATGGGATTTAACCTATTTTTTATAGTGCTTTGCAAATTATATTTTGCCTAAAAAATATTAAATTAATTATTTTTCAATGTTTTTAATATAATGATATAAATATTTTTTAGAAACATCATAGTTGAGAATAATTGAGAGGCTTAACCTATTGGTTAGTCAACCTTTTCTATATATATGTGTAGGGCAAAATACAATAGTAATGACGATGTTACAACACAAGAATATAATTATAATATTTCCTATATAGTATGCATACAATATTTTCTATATAGATACATTAATATGCTCCCTCAAGTTGAGGGTGGAGGATCAACCTGAAACTTAAACCAAAAAGTAGTAAACGGAGCAGTAGGAAGCGGCTTAGTAAAAACATCTGCAAGTTGATCTTAAGAGATAAAACGACTCTTAATCTCTTTCTTCTCAACCCTGTCTCGTACAAAATGATAGTCAACCTCAACATGTTTAATGCGAGCATGAAAAATAGGATTTGTAGATAAGTAAGTAGAGCCTAGATTATCACACCAAAGGGTAGGAGCAAAGTTAGAGAGAATCTGTATCTCTCAATAGATACTGAAGCTAGATAACCTCAGGAGTGCCATCAGCCAAGGCTTTATACTCGGCCTCGGTGGAGTAGCGAGCAACTGTGTGTTGCTTGCTAGATTTCCAAGAAATCGGTGTCTGACCAAAGAAGACAAGATAACCACCCGTAGACTTGCGATCATCAATACTACATGGCCAATCCGCATATGTAAAGCCATGAAGAGCAAAGAGCCCGTGAGTGATATGTAAGCCATAGGTGGTCGTACCTCGTAGATAATGCAGAATGCGTTTAACAACACTCCAATGAGAATATGTAAGAGCATGCATAAATTGACAGACTCTATTAACAACAAAGCAAATATCTAGTCTCATAAAAATAAGATATTAAAGAGTACTTATAATTTGATGAAACCGTGTAGGGTCAAAAAAAAATAGAGGACCTGGCAGTATGCTAATTAACGGGGTCCAATAATGCTCTGTGCGATTCATTGATGAAGAGTACTCTCTAGTTTTTGGAATCTCATGAATGTAAAAAGCATTTAATAAGTTTCCTGAAAATCCAAAGCCTGCAGAAAATGATGAGATGTGGTCCATCATATTATAAATAGCTAAAAGAAATTAGTGTTTTACTGTGGACTGCACTGTGCACAGTGTAAACACTGATTCCTTAGGCCTTTTTTTATTATTATTAAGTTGTCTTAATTTTTTTAGCTGTTTTTTTAATGTTTTTTGGGATTTTTTTTGCTTCTTCCTTTGTTTTATTTTTTAACAAATTTTTTTTGTTTAATTTAGTTTATTAATGTTTAATTTTTTTATTTAGTTTTCAGACTTTCATGACATGTTTACCGGATTTAACGGGTTAACCAGGTTTGACAAGTTAAAATAGAATTTTTTTCTTTTTATTCTTTTTAATTAATTTTTTTCGTTTAGTTTAGTTTGTTAATGTTAAATTTCTTTCACGGGTTAACCTGGTTTCACGGGTGAACCCAGTTAATTCCGGGTTGACCCATCAATTTTTTTTATTATTATTTTTATAAATGTTTTTGTTTAATTTAGTTTGTTAATGTTAAATTTTTTTTTATTTAGTTATCAGACTTTCATGACACAAATCCTAGGTTTAACGGGTTAACATGGTTTGACGAGTTAACCCGGATTTTTTTTTCTTTTTCATTAATCTTTTTTGTTTAGTTCAGTTTGTTAATGTTCACTTTTTTTTTATTTAGTTACCAGACATTCATGACACGGATCCCGGGTTTAACGGGTTAACTTGGTTTGACGAGTTAACCTAATTTTTTTTTCTTTTTTAATTACTTTTTTCGTTTAGTTTAGTTTGTTAATGTTAAATTTCTTTCTATTTAGTTTTTTTTCTTCTTAGAGGTTTTTTTTCTTTTTAATTAATTTTATTTAATTAATTTAGTTTATTAATATTAAATGTTTTTTGTGCGATTTGGTATTTTGGAGCTCAAATTAGCCCTCAATTGCATATTTTTCAAGGGAGAATGATTGAATTGAAAGCTAAGGAACTGCAGTGAAAATCTCAAGTAAAATAAAGGACGGGTTGAAAGTTTTGTTGAAACATTTATTTTAATCCCCCATATTTTTTAGGTATAAGACAACCAGTCCTTTGAATTTTAAGACAATAGATTTTGATACCTAACTTCATTTTTCTTTTTCTTTTTTTCAGTCATTTTCTATTGGGAGGAGAGAGAGGGAGTCACCAAATTCCATCTATAAAAATGGTTGATTTTTATATCAAAAGGTTCCATGTGATGAGGAGGGTTACGTTTAGATTTTTTATATCAAAATCGCCAGACGACGTTGCGTCGGCTCGCACCCCGGTGAAACTAATCAAAATCTTTGGGAAGGTAAGGTCAATAATATGATATTATTTATTATATGGCTAATATATAGCTACAATTTATCTACATGTGGATCAATTTTATTGTAATTAAACCACATGCGCATAGAATTTGAACAAAAGAAATTGTTTTTTTCAGTTACAATAAATATTTTGCATATGCGTTAAATTTTTTAATAAAAAATTATTTTATTTAAAAAAACTGATTTTTTACCATCCCATTGAATTTTCTATTACTATAAGTGCTTAATCATATAAACACATATATTGATTTGTCCAATAATTTAAATGATTTTCCCTGTTTCTTATCATGTGATGCTGATTCCCATTACTGCTCGGAACTATTCATGTGTGTGGTTTGAAAATAAATCTCCTGAAAAATCAAGCCTGCAGAAAAAGATGTGACGTGGTCCATGATTATATCCTTTTCGACAAGGTCACTTGCAGCCTTCGAATAATTTTGTCGTGGAAAAGGAAGTTTGTAGTCTCATGAAACATGATTCGAAAACGTTGTACTTGACGGTCAAGTTTATATCAAGTCTGTATTTGAGGTTTTGATTAACCGGTTATGAATGAAAAATTTTCCTTCAGAAAGAAAAACAGAAAGAAAAAATAATGGTTATCGAAAGAAAATAATCTCAATCCATCCTGTTGATACAAATTTTTTAATGCAATTTACAAGTAAAAACACTTTAAAATATAATTTTTACCACACTTCAAAACAAATATAGGTTTATATATGCCTCTGTCTATTCATGAAAATATATGAAGGACTTGCTTATGAATTTTGTCTTTGATTTACCTTGTGCATAAATGAGAGTGCACTCTATATTTATTTTAGTTGATAGGTTCTCTAAGATACATTTTATCCCTTACAAGAAGATGAATAATGCTTTCGTAATTGCTAATCTTTTCTTCAAATATTATTTGATTTGAAATACCTTTTTTCTTTTTTTCTTTTAGTGCTTCTAAACCTCAAGAATCAGTATATGATACTCATTTATGAGCTTCCCTGATTTATCTTTCATCATTGGTTGATTAAACATCAATAAATAGGATAGTGTTAGTAGAATTGTTGTTGTTGTTATCAATGTTGCAATGTTGAAATTACCTATTTTGAAGAGATGACACTTCCTCTATGTTTTACCTCCTTGTTGTTTGAGAAGGTTGATAAGAAAGCAAATAATAACAATCTATTTGCTTATATGTCCAATATAAATATCCTCATAATTATCTTAAACAAGTTCTAATATTAATAATTGTCTCAAAGTTTTTGATGATGGAATTAAAGGCTTACCAATATGAGTTTTAAATTCTCAAATTTTAAATTACCATCCCTCAGGGCATCTCCAATGAGAGAGACAAAAGAAAAATAAAAAATAATTAATTTTTTTTTTTTAGTTTTTCTTCCTTAATTTTACAGCTCTAATGAGAGAGCCAAAATGACTTTTCTATCAAAGAAAAATTATCCCTACATATCTATCAAAAGTGATGAGATGTGGTCCATCATATTATTATAAATAGCTAAAAGGAATTAGTGTTTTACTGTGGACTGCACTGTGCAGTCCACAGTAAAACAATGATCCCTGCTTCTTTACAGTTTTTTTTTTTATTATTTTTTTATATATATTTAAGTTGTGTTTTTTTAGCTGTTTTTTTATGCCTTTTGGAAAATTATTTTTTGCTTCTTTCTTTGTTTTTTTCTTTTAACAAATTTTTTTGTTTAATTTAGGTTATTAATGTTTTATTAATGTTAAATTTTTTTATTTAGTTATCAGACTTTCATCACACGTTTTCCGGATTTAACGGGTTAACCTGGTTTGACAAGTTAACCAATAATTTTTTTATTTGCTTTTTATTCTTTTTAATTATTCTTTTTAGTTTAGTTTAGTTGTTAATGTTAAATTTCTTTCTATTTAGTTATTAGACTTTCATGATATATATCCCGAGTTTCACGGGTTAACCTGATTTCACGGGAGAACCCAGTTACACTTATGGGTTGACCCGTCAATTTTTTTATTTATTTTTATTTTCATAAATTTTTTTGTTTAATTTAGTTTGTTAATGTTAATTTTTTTTTTATTTAGTTATCAAACTTTCATGATATAGATCCTGAGTTTAACGGGTTAACATGGTTTGACGAGTTAACCCAGATTTGTTTTTTGATTTTTTATTTTTAATTAATTTTTTTTGTTTAGTTCAGTTTGTTAATGTTCACTTTTTTTTTTTTTAGTTACCAGACATTCATGATACGGATCCGGGGTTTAATTTAAATTGTTGATGTTAAATTGTTTTCTATTTAGTTATCAAACTTTCATGACACGGATTCCGGGTTTGACAGGTTAACCTGGTTTAACGAATTAGCCCAGTTAATTCTGGGTTAACCCATTAATTTGTTTTTTCATTTTTAATTATCAAACTTTCACGATGCAAATTCAAGGTATGACGGGTTAACCTGGTTTGAAGGGTTAACCCAATTAATTCATATTTTCTTTTTCTTTTTCTTCATTAGTTTTTTTTTCCTGTTGGTTTTTTTTCTTTATAACTAATCTATTTAATTATCACACTTTTATGACACGACCTTGCAGTCAGACCCACGTCCAATGCTATTGGGTCTGGTATTGTAGTCCAGACACTTTTATGCAAAGGGTTAACCCAAGATTAATGTTATTATTAATATTATAAATATTACTTTTGGATCAGGTGTTGCAACCAAACCTAAGACTCTTGGGTATAACTTTGCAAAAAAACCTAACATTTTTAGATCTTGAATATTTTTGAAATGCAAAAAATAATTGACCCGCGGCATCGCGCGGGGCATATAAATAGTATAAAGCTAAAAGGCAACAACCTTTAAGATTATTTTGTACTCTCTTTTACTGTGGACTAGAGCCTTGTATTTTTGTGAAAATATTTACTTTGTACTTGAACTTTTATTTTGTGCCATTTGGAATTTTGGAGCTTAAATTAGCTCTTAATTGCATATTTTTTTAGGAAGAATGATTGAATTGAAAGCTAAGGAACTGCAGTGAAAATCTAGGGTAAAATAGAGGCCGGGTTGAAAGTTTTGTTAAAACATTCATTTTAATCCCCTATATTTTTTAGGTATAAGACAACTAGTCCCTCGAATTTCAAGTCAATAGATTTGACACCTAACTTTATTTTTTTTTAGTAATTTTTTATTGGGAGAAGAGAGAGGGAGTGGCCAGATTCCATCTATCAAAATAGTTGATTTTTATGTCAAAAGGTTCCATGTAACAAGGGGGGTTATGTTTCGATTTTTTTTTAACTTTGAAAACACTTAAAATAACATATTTAAGCTCGGAAAGAATTTTGTTCCAGGTAGATTTTGGGTTTTTAAGCAGTTTTTTGGCATTTTGGTGGCCATGGATTGGTCTAACAAGGTTTTTAAGGTTTTTCTAGATGTTTTTGATCAAAAATAGATTGAAATAGGATTTTTGGGTGAAAAAACAAATAACCATGTTTTTTTGGCCATCACAGTGACCGGATTCTGGGTTGAAGTAAGCAATGTGTCATTTTTTTTAAAAGCATTTGGGGCGGACGACAACTCTTTTAAAAAAAGGCTTGCACTTGGGCCTAGCGTTGCAAACCCGAGCACAAGCCATTGCTTCATTTGGTCAGGTGTTGGGCCAGGTTTATCAGGTCCACATGTGCCTGACCTGGTTCTTTTTATATATTTTTTTAGTTTTTAAAAAAATAATGCATTATTTTTATATATTTTTTCAAATAAATTTTTTATTTATGTTTTATTTAGATTGTGATTTTTTTTAAAATGATATTGGGTGTGTTTAGTTTTTAGAGAGGTGAGTATGATTTATCTATGGTTTTTTTTCTTAATTTTAAATAGATTATTTTTTTTTAATTATTGTTCAATAAAATTTGTGCTATGTGCAGCCTTGTATTGATTTTTATATATATAATTATTGTTCAATAAATTTTATTTGTGTGTCAGTTTTTATATCAAATTTATGTGTTTTTATATTACAAATTTATTTTGATAGAGAAATTTATTAAACATGACAAGGTAAATTACTCGTATTGTGATATGAGATATCTTGATCTTCATTTTTCGCTTAGTTTTTTGTTGATGAATTTTTTTCACTACATTACATAATGATTATTGGTTTTTAATTAGATGTGTGCATAGTTTTTCGATTTACATCTAGGAGTTTTTTGTTATATGTGTGTGTGTGCGCGAGCACACAAATTTACAAGGAAACTGTTTGTTCAATGCTTGCCCAATAAAGTTTAAAGGCTTTAAGTGCTCTTGGATTGCTTTTTCTATAAGGGAAATTTATCTTCTAAGACAGTGCATAATCTGGTGGAGGAAACTATTTGGTCAATGCTTGCCTAAGAAAGCTTAAAGGTTTTAGGTGCTCTTAGTTGCTTTCTCTTAGAGAAAATTTGATATTCTAAAACGAGTGTGTCAGTATGTACAATACTCATTTTATACACTAGGTCCAGACACATAGATGGATACATAAAATATTTTTCAGACACTTAACTAAGTTATTTGGTCCTTGCAATAACAAAAAGTTGACAAACATCTATTACTTTTACTTGCTAATAGTTATTGACTTCACTTCTCACTTAAAATTGGGCTTTCATTTGTTTTTGGTTTATCATGCACTAATAAAAAGTTACTCAAATAATATCTATAATAAATTGATGTTATTTTGGAATTTACAATTTGATTTTATATGAAATTTTAAATAGTTTAAGCAAATACTTTTTGCATATTATTTATATGTTGCATGAAAAATAAATCATATATATTTTAATACTACCAGCTCTTAATTACATGTTTAAAAATCACTTTTTCTCTTTTAATTATCTTATAATTAATAACAACTTGTGTTTTTATAAATAACCAGCGGCAACGCGAGCAATTTGTATCCTATTCAACAAGGTCACATGCTGCCTTCGAATAGAGATGTTATCAAAAGATGGTTATATTCTCACGAAACATGGTTCGAAAATAACGTTGTACTCGGTGTTCAAGTCTCATGTGAACTTTTCTTTCCTGAACCAATCCTATTAGTTTAATACTAAAACCATATTTTGTTAGAATTGAAAAACGTTGAATTCTTGTAAAATACAAGTTAAACGTAAATGTGGATTAATGGGGCTCTTGCCTGAACCCCCTAGTTCATACCTTCACCATAACTTAAAAATTGAAACATTATTCAATATATTAAAATCCGTGAGTATTTTTCATATTGAATTTTATATTCATTTCTAATTTATATTCTTAATTATTTTGTAAAAATTTCATTTATTTTTAATTTCATTCTTCAAACCTAATTTGATATATATATATATATATATATATATATTTAATTTGATCATCATTCTCTTAATTGTTTTAGGCCTTTCATTGAAATGATTTTTCTTTTCAATTTCAATCTTCAATCATAAAATTATTTAATTTTTTTTTCAATTTTAATCCTATTCTTTTGATTTTTTTGGGTCATTTTTGTTAAATTAATTTTCTATTCAATTTTACTCTTCAATCAAAGTTCAAATTTATTTGTATTTTAATTTTAACCCTCAATCTTTTAATTACTATATTTTTTTGTTGTAAACCCTTTTGTATAATCAAAATTATTTTTTTAATTTCATCCTTAAATATTTAATTGATTATAAATTGAGTTTAATGATTTTTTTAGATAAAGTGTTTCTGATCTAAAGACTTGGATGACGAGTTTGAAAAGATAACACTAGTTGACATTGGTTTTTTTTAATAAAAAAAAATAGACTTTGTGATTTTCATCGTTTTCTTTTCTATAGAGTTATATCGAACTCATGATCTGGGTTGCTAGTTTGGCGAGATAACCTAGGTTGACTCAACCCTGATTATCAGGATTGCTAGTTTGGCGGGATAACTTAATTTCATTCTTTTGTATTTAATATGGTAGAATTGAGCTACATCATTTGTATATTTTTAAAAAATAAAATTCCAAGTTATCATGATTACTTTTTAAAAGAAAAACTGGTTCATTGTATGAAAAGCTTAGGCTTTACCCTATTTCAAATTAAGGTCAAGCTATTTTTTGCTATCATGATGTCACTATACCACCCCGTCTTAAAGATATTATTGTCTCTTCTCCAAACACCGATACCATTACTTAGGGCTGAGCATTTTCGGTTCGGTCCGGTTTTGGACCAAAATAAACAACCAAACCGAATTTATTTTTTTTTTAGTTTTGGAACCGAACCGAACCGAAAACCGGTTCAAACCGATTAATTTCGGTTCGGTTCGGTTCGGTTTTTTCCCCTTCCAAACCGGTTCAAACCGAAACAATGCCAAAAATTCATGTTGTTCATTTGTCCAAGGAAAACTTCGAGCCTGGCTCTAGTTCCTGGCTGGCGGCTTGCAATGATATCCGGCGAGCACTTGAGGAATACAGCTTCTTTGAAGTAGTATACAGCGAACCTTCAATGGAATTTTACAGGGAAATTATATCGGTGCTAGAGGAATTATTCAACCTCCCTGATGAAACAAAAACCAGAAATACACATCCTAAGATCTGCCACGGTTACATGGGGAAAATCTTTGGCCCGATGGAAATGAAAGATTATGGTAAAAGTGAGAGACAGAGAAGGGAGAGGGTGGGGGCGGGGGGAGAAAGGGAGGGAGAGGGTGACAGTGAGGGACAGAGAAGGGAGAGGGTGGGGCAGGGGGAGAAAGGGAGAGAGTGAAAGTGAGGGACAGAGAAGGGAGAGGGTTGGGGGCGGGGGAGAAAGGGAGAGGATTGGGGGCGGGGTAGACAGGGATGGGGGGGGGGCCGCTAGGTTTAGAAATTGTTTATATTTATACTGTTTTTTTTTTTAAGTGTTGGTTGACTGAACCGGTTCGGTTCGGTTCGGTTCAATCGGTTTCAGATTTTAGAAACCGATACCGAACCGAACCGGAATTGTTTTGTGATTTTTTATTCGGTTAATTCGATTTTTTTTTTCGGTTCGGTTTTTTCGGTTATTTTTTTTCCGGTTTTCTCGGTTTTCTCGGTTTATCGGTTTTTTTGCTCACCCCTACCATTACTACCATTCGTGATCCTGAATATTGATTACTATATCCATCAAGACTCTTTAATTTTAGCCACTATCAATTCATCTTTCATTGGTCCCCAAGTCATGTCTTATACTACATCTCACCTAAGCAACTATCAATATGGTTTTTTTTTTTCCTAAAAACCAAATATTGAGAGGAAAATATTTTTAATAAATTTGTTTTTTTTTTTAAATTTAGCTAAGTATATGATAACAAAAATTAAAAAAATTAAATAAAAAAGTTATAGAATGAAAATTAAAGAAAAAAATAAAGTAAAAAAAATCTAGAGTCAATTTATGTTAACTTATCCAACTATCAACCTAGATCATAAGACTATGATAACCTTGTAAAAATAAAAATCAAAACAAATTAATCATGCATAAACCAAAAATTGATCATTGGATCCATCAAGACTCCTTAATTTTAACCACTATCAATTCATCTCTCATTGATTCTCACCCAAGTCATGTCTTATACTACATCTCACCTAAGCCACTATAAATATAGTTTTTTTTCTTAAAAAACAAATATTGAGAGGACAATATTTTTAATAAATTTATTTTAAAAAAAATATATAGCTAAGTATATGATAACAAAAATAGAAAAAAAAAGTTATAGAATGAAAATGAAAGAAAAAATTAAAGTAAAAAAAATCTAGAGTCAATTCATGTTAACTTATCAAACCATCAACTCGAGTTATAAGACTATGATAACCCTCTAAAATAAAAATCAAAACAAATTAATCATGCGTAAACCAAAATGAATATTGATCATTGATCCATCAAGACTTTTTAATTTTAGCCACTATTAATTCTTCTTTTTTTTATTCTTACCTAAGTCATGTCTTATACTGCATCTCAACCAAGCCACTATCAATATGGTATGTTTTTCTAAAAACATATATTGAGAGGATAATAATTTCAATAATGTTTTTTTTTTTAAGTAGCTAAATATATAATAACAAAAATAGAAAAAAAAAGTTACAGGATGAAAATGAAAGAAAAAATTAAAATAAAAAAATCTTAATTCAACTCATGTTAATTTAACAAACCAACAACTCGGGTCATGTGACCATGATAACTCTATAAAATTAAAATTAAAACAAATTAATCATACAAAAACAAAACCAAAAATATCATAAAGACAAACTCAAAAAAAACCAAATGCTTCAAAAGAAATCAATACGGAATGAAAATAAAAGAAAACATTAAAGTATAAAAAAAATAATTTTAAGTCAATCTAAGTTAATTTGTCAAATCTATAATACAGATCATGAGACCATAATAACCCTATAAAAAACAAATCAAAAAAAATTAACCATACAAAAACTAAAACAAAACATATCATAAAAACATATTCAGAACAAACTAAATTCTTTTAAAAAAATCAATATGACAATTTTTTTTAAAAAAAAAAGTATTGATAAGACAATGTATTGGAGTGACCTAGGCTTTCTAAATATATGTTAATAAAAATTTAAATTGTTTTATAAAAAAAAATTTAAATGATGACTTGCAGTAGTACTTGTAGGTCGGATCAAATATTTTTTAAATTAAAAAAGAATTCAAATGAAAAAAAAATATGAACAAAGAAATAACAATCAAAGGACATGTGTCCTTTTATTTATATAATATTTTTATTATTTTAAAACTAGATAAAAATAAATTCTCTATCATGATTCTTTTTCTAATTCCTATTTTTGTAATTGATAGTGGAAAGTATTGGAATACAAATAGGTAAAATACATTTTCCTCTCAGTATATATAGCATTGGAAAAGGAAAAACTCAATGTTTTTTTAAAACACTGCTTTCATGATGTCTTTGAATGGATAGGAACTGTTAAGCAGAAGACCTTGGGTGGGGATATGGTTTAATTTAATTTTGGGCTTGTCTTAGATTTTGTTAGGCTTATTTGTCTTGGACTATGCATAATGGGCTATGGCTTTGTAAATCTGGGTTGAATTCATTTCTTATTGTAGTATTCATGGTATTAGCGGGTTTGATTTAGGCATACCAATGTTCAAGAATTCAAATAAAAAAAAAAACAAATTCTGAATGTTCATGTCAAGGCCAACTCTTTCCAAAAAAAAAAAAAAAAAGTCAATTTTTGCATATTCTTAATTTTTTTAGTGTGTTTGTTTATAAAAAAAAAACCAAAAATATTTTTATATTTTAGTATATGATAAAAATATTTTCCTTTGAATCTAAATGAGATTTTCTTGTACGCGTGTGTATATATATTTGTTGTATGTATATTTGAACTTAATAAGAAATTTATTAAGTTTATCAAGATCTAACCAAATTCAAAAGGCTCGTTGGACTGACATATTCAAATTTCAAAAATCTTATTCTCACCATCCATATGGACCCAAAGCTTAATTTATACCATCAATACGGGTCTAAAGCTCAATCCTTACCTTCAATTCAAGTTCAATGTTTGTTTTTAACAACTTTATCATAAATTTTTTTTTTTTAAGATAAGCATAGTTTTTGACACATTTCCTTTTTATAAGGGACCAGTGTTAAAATCTTGCAAAAGATAAGTATTTTTTAAGGAACCAACAATTTTTTTTTTTTTTTTTTTGTAAATAACCAAAATGAAATGTCTTCTTCTAAAATGTACTGATGTCAAGATTTGAATTGTTTTTTCAATAACCAAATCAACATGTCTTTATTTTTTTGGGATCGGCATCTTTTTTCCTAATAATTAAGAATGAATTTAGTATAAACTGAACATAATTACGATAAGTAATAACAATAAAAAAAATACATAATAAATATAATATTTCATAAGAAAACATGCAATAAGAGTGATATTATTATTTTTTTATGCATAATCAATTTTTTATTTGAATATCTAAAACCAGTGTTAATTTTTAGAATCTTTATTTTTATTTAATTAGTAAGTAGAGACTTTATTTTTTTCATGATATATATTTTTAGCCCTTACCAAAACGTCCATTGAGGTGTGAAAAAAATAATAGAAAAATTCATGAAAAAAACATCAATGATTCAAAAACATTATTTATTGGTAAATGCCCAAATAAATCTAATAAGAAATTAGTAATTTTGTTATGTAGAAAACAATTGTTACCATATTTTCACGAATTATAAAGTTTATAATTATAATTGAAATAACCAAACAAATACATGAGTTAATATGTATTCTAAAGTGTGTGTGTATATATATAGAAAGAAAGACTTTAAGTATCCATGTTATAGGATTATCCTTATAATAATTAAATAATTAAGAAATGTTATGCCACCACTCGGACTCGAACTATGTTTTTTTATTAATTTTTCAAGTTATATTTGAACTCATTAAATCAATTGAATCAAATTAAAGCAACTCTCATACAAATTAATTTTAACTTATATTAGATAAGGAATCAAGTCAGAAAATTTCAAAATTAACCGCTATGTCAAATTTAATAATGATATCAAATAATTTTTTACAACCTAAACATTTTTTATATTAAAAAAAGTAATCTAACCCTAGCATAAGCCTCTAAATTAGTTGAAAACTACAAAGTTTTTCAACCTAAATTATCTTACATCACATTCTTGTTTGTTATTTCTAGTACATCTGACAATAAAAATTCTTTCATTGATAAAAATTTTGTTTGCTATTTTTACAATAAAATTTATTTAAAGTTTGATTAAAAAAACATTTAAATCACTTAAAAACTTGATCCATATATAAAGTTACTACAATCATAATCATGCCATTAGTTGCGTTGTTTTGTCAATAAATAAATAGAATCCAACTTGAATTTTATTAAGAAAATAGATATTAAAAAATATTATTTTCCATGATTTTGACTTTTTATATTATTTTTTCAAAACTATTGCAAAAATAATCATTGTTGTATAAAATAATGAATAAATATAATTTATTGGGCTATATAAGATGCTATAATAAATGTTTTTTTTTTTTAATTTGAAACAAATATCAACACTGACTATAGATTAACATTTAGAGACAGAAAAAAGAGTCTAGGATTTTATAATTTTTATCTTCTTTCAAAATTAATCATGATTCTTTGACATGTGTTAAAAAAACATTGATGTTCAGAATTACATTGATGTGAAATAAAATAAAAAAACTATCAATGAAAGAATAACGGGATTTTTTAATCTATAGTTATTGACTCATTGATTAACATTAACTACCCTTTCAAAATAGATTGCTCGAGCATCCTTGTGTTGTTAATTATTGTCTTTTTCCAGTTATCGATGCTTTTAATATGATTAATTTATTAAGTAACATAGATAATTAATTGCATGTTTGCTTTTTTCTATTTATTGAGATCAAATATATTCATAATATATATTTAAACTCAAATATATATATTATTTTAAATTAAAAATAATATAAACTAAATAAACTATTAAATATATTTTATAAACTTGTGCAGGACAACGCGTTGGGTACTATTTTAATTTAAACTTACACAGCCTTTCAACCTAAATTATCTTACATAATAATTTTTTTGCTATTTATTTAAAGTTTGATAAAAAAACAAATACATTCAAATCACTTGAAAACTTGATCCATATATCACAATCATCACATCATTGAGTTCTATTTTTAATAAATAAAAAAATTTCAAATTTAATTTTTTTTAAACACACATGTATATCTAAAAAGATTCCTAAAATTATCTAGATGAAAACTATATAGACTTTCAACTTAAATTATCTCACATAAAATTTTTGGTTATTTTTTTAAACTCTAATATCTAAAAATCTATCAAATTTTAATTAATCCGGTCAAGTCAAGATTGCTTTCTAGGAAGTAAAATTTTTCTAGTAATAATATATTCCATTCACAAGACTCGAACTCAAAATCTTATTTAAAAGAAATAAACATTGAACTACTTAAATCAACTACTATTAGCTACATAAAATTTTCGCTTGTTTATGTTTAATACATGTTTTAAAATTAAATTTATTTAAATCTCAATTAAAAACATTCAAATCTCTTAAAAACTCAATTGGTAAGAGTATTATTCAGTGTTTTAAAACCCGGCCCGGCCCAACGGGTCGACCCGGGACCCGGGTTTGTGGCCAAGCCGGGTCTAAGCAAAAAACAGGCTGGGAATTGGCCCGGCCAGACCCGGGACCCGGCCGCCCCGGGTTTAATTTTTTTATATATATATCTTCATGATCGAAACGACGTCGAGATGAGCAGAGGAATGAACGCAGTGCAGAAGTGAGATTGTGAGAAGACCTAATTAATTTCAAACCTAATTCAAGAAATCTTCAAACCCATTTCAGACTCGAAGAAGAAAAGAGGAGCAGAAGACTCTTGAATAAGGATTGTTGTTTTAAGTCTAAGAATAAGGTTAGATGAGTTGTTGACCGAATTCATTTTTCTTTCTTCTTTCGTTATCCTTTGTTTCAAATTGAAACATCTTTTAAAGATTCTTCCCTCTGTTAAGCTTGCAGGAGAGCTTTTCTTGATTGGTAACTTTCGCTTGTTAGGGGGGTTGAGTTTCGTTTTTTTTTCTCTCTCTTCTTCTATTGGTTGTTTCTTTGGATGGGTACAAAGAGAGAAGAGGAAGTATTCGTGTTGAAATTGGAGAAAGATGGGAGAGACAGTAGAGGGCAGGAGGGGTACCATATTTTTTTTAGGGTTAACCCGGTTAACCCATCTGACCCATGACTTGATCATTGGACCGGGTCGGATTTTAAAACTATGGTACTATTATCATAATCATAATATAATTGAGTTGCTTTTTAATTAATAAAAAGATTTAAACTTTATTTTTTAAAAAGAAAATTAAACTATACACGTAACACATAAATATATATATATATTATATATATATATCGAAATAAAATGTGTTTTTTCTGTTCGGATAAAAAAAAAACCATAGCAAGAGATTCGTAATCCGAATTGTTTTTGCTACCCAATTGTCATTTTAACATCATCCATAATCGTTTACCATGGTGTCACCATCATCCATCCATCATGGTCCCCCCGTTTTATTATTTAAATATTAGCAGTCGTCTCTTTGAAAGTAACCTTTTAAGTGATTTTGATTGGTATTGTTTTTTTATTTTAAAATATATTAAATAATATGTTTTTATTTTTTAAATATTTTTATATCATTACATTATTCAAAAATATATATATATAAATTCAAAATTAAAAAAATCAAAATGTTTTAAAAACACAATCCAACTATAATCATAAACACCTATAAAAATTGAATAAATAAACATGCGAAAACTTTAATGCAGTTAAAGCTAAAAAAAAGCTTCTTTCCATTAATTATCACCCCCCCCTTTCTTTTGTTTCCTTGGATCACAAAGCTATGGCTACAAAAAAATAAAAAAATAAAATAAAATTGTGCTTCACCACCCGTTTGCTTAGATTTGGAATCATCAACTCAGAATTACAGACAATACAGCTAAACCTAACGAAGAAAAGTTCCACAGTGAAGTTGTCCTCAAGGCAATTGGAATGGAGCATCACAGATTTGACGAGGTAAAAATAAAAGCTTCAATATTTAGGCATTAACTAGTTATTTAAAAACATCTTTCCTATGAGTTGGGTAGTTTCTTTTTATTAAAAAAAAATATACAAGTTTTTCAAATGTATTTTTTTAATCCTAAAAAAAAATCATATACATGTATTTGATTAAATATATTAAAAATTATTTATGCTGATAAATATTAAAAAAACAAAAAGTTAACATATTTATTCCACTCGTTTTCATGCGGATCGAATAATTTTTCTTATAATACAAAAACAATGATATATATATATATGTGTGTTTTTATATCAAATAAAAAATATAATCATGAATTATATATAATTAAATATAATAAAAATTATATGTGTTAATAAAAATATATAAAATTTCAAACTAATATTAAATGTTGTAAGCAAAATGAAACAAATGTTATAATTATTATAATGAAACTTTTTTGATGTGTTTAAGATAAAAATATGTTAGGATATGGTTTTTTTTTTTTTTTACTATCGCAAAAAGCAAGAAAAACTTGCTTTTGGTGGTAGCTTATTGTGCATTTAATGAGTTGTACACTAAAAATAAAAAAAGCAATCACACAACACCACACCTTTATTTCAAACATCCTATCCTCTAAGTTTTAGTATAATAATTAAAAAAAAAACAATGTAAATAAGAAATATAAAAAAAAAACTATACAAGAAGATAAGAACAAAAAAATAAAAAGCATGAATAAATTAAGTGTAAAGTGATAAAAATTTAAAGTGTAAAAAATTAAAAATAATATTTTTTCAAAAAAAATGTTATAAAAGAAGAAGAAGAAGAAGAAACAAATAAAAAATATTTCAAAAAATAAAGATAAAAAAATAGTGATAAATAGAACAAGAGTAAAAATTTCAAAGTATAAAAAAAAAATTATAAGAAAAATTTAGTTTCTAAAATAAAAATTATAATTTTATCACCACTATATTAAAAACAATTAGCAAAATTTATAACTATACAATTTCTACAATAAACCGCATTTCCTTTTAATACAAGTATAATAATTACAGCACATGATGAAGCTTGACAACCTCCTGGGAGGGGGGATTGAAGAAGAAGACAACTTCAGGAGAACGACTTGATAACAAAGCTGAGAAGCTTTTACAAGATTTACTTCCCTACCTTATTATTATATCTACATCCAAGCATCCAATCAAGGTCTTAATTGAATGGAAAATCATGGCCACTAAATCATGAATGGAGCTGGAGAGAATGCTGGAATTACAGCCATAACCCGATTTCGCCTGGAAAATTCAAGAAAACAATCCACTTAATTATGAAAGGAAAACGTCAGAAATACAAAACAATTGCACAAATAATACTTTAAACCCAGTTTTTCATTTGGGGTTTTCATGAATAAAAGATAATAATCTATTTTCTATCTGTTTATTTCACTGCCTGCTTGAAAACTGAGGTTTTTTATACATAATGGCCATCAATCCTCAACCCACCATGACAAATTGTGTTTTTTAAAATTTCTTATCTTCATCTAAAATAATCATTATCTACAAAAAAACAGAGATCAGATATTAATGGTTGATCTGTTAGCCATATCATTACAAAAAAGTTACTTAGAAAACCAATCAACACAAGAAATGGCTCCTCTTACAAATAAAGAAACAGAATCAGCACTCACACATACATATACGGTATAGTATGATCAACTACATCGGTTTTGTACGTTCATTGCCCCTTGATGTACAGCAACAAATCAAGTATAGATCCATTCAAGAATTATATTACTACATACATACACAAAGCTAAATCTTGCAACGTTCGAAACTAGATGAAATGGGTTGAATAATTCGTGAAATGATTTAGGAAAGCAATGCTCGAAACAACACGAAATTATTTTTATTTTTTTCCAAATTTAACATAGCTAGTAGTTACCTGTAATTTTCAACGTAATCAGTAAGGCTAGCAATATCACGGGCCCTACCGCCGCCGCCGCCACCACCACCACCACCGACACTACCTTTCCTTTTAACCAACCTTTCACCTCCTGTCTCCCCGACGACAGCCGCCACGTTATTCTCCGATATGGCACTCAACGTTGGCTTCCACTCTACCCCTGAATTATTATTCCCCACAGTCGAAGACCCTCTCCCTCTCTTCTTCCTCCTATGATTCCTCCTTACCGCCACCAACGCATGTGTCTCCTCCTCCGACAGCCTCCCCACACTCTCAGGAACCTCCTTTGGTCCACCGCCTCCACTTGAGACCCCACAACAACCCACGAATTCTAGCAAAAACTTCATGTCATAATATATGAAAGAACCTTAACAAAAATATGTTAGTTAATTAGTTGTGTTCAATAAAAAAAAAAAGAAAAAAAAGGAGAAATCGAGAGGAGAGAGTCTTCCATGGGGATGGGCTGTGAAGTTTTTTTGAGGTTTGGTGTTATTTTATATAGAGAAGAGAGATGGAGATCATGAGAGGGTACTTTTGGCCTTATCTAGGCTATTTGTAATACTGGGCAAAGTTTTTATGATTATTTACGAGAATGTCCCATGCGGATCTGATGGCTGCCCCGCCGTGTTTCTCGGGGGAAAGTGAGATTTGTTTTGTTAATGGATAATTTGATATGCTGTTCTTTCCAGTCCATACGTTATGGAGGGATTAAAGTAAGTAATACTGCATTAATAGTAATTTAGATTCGGTGTTATTCTTTTTATTCTTTAACTATTTTTTTAGCCATCGGTTCATTGATTTAAAATTTAAGAAGTTGTCTGGTAATTTTTCTTTTCAATATTTAAAAAAATATTTTTATCTAGATTTTTTTTAATATTTTTTAATAATTTTAATGTACTAGTATTAAAAATAAAAAAATAATAGTTAAATACATATTCAAATAAAATATATTTTTGAAAAACACTCTATACTATATTATCAAACATGCTATTAATATATTGTCAATTAATTATATATAACTCAATTAATATTACTCTCTTTTTTTATCTCTTTAAAAGGTATCGATTTTAATTTTATATAATTTCTTAATTCTTCAATGTGGTTAATGAAATTTACCTTAATCTAATAATTATCCTAATTTGTTTTCCCATTGGAAAAGCTTAACTTCATAATACCTCAATGTGGTTTTTACATTATTTGGTAAAACCAAATTACTACATAAATATTGCAGATAAAAGGTAACGTGTCATTCATGGTTGCAAGGATTTATTTTTCTAAACTATGCCTTTTATATTATGAATTATGTCGGTTCAAGTTTTTTTTTTTATTATTATTAACATGGATGTTTGGGTCAGCTTACGTATTTTGATTAATCTCACGGGTCTTAAAATTAACGACTATGTAATTTTCCAGTTACCATCATATTAACAATCACATGATTCAAACCATCACATAAGAAACAAATTCTTTAATTTTAATTTTTTATTACTGGACCAATGAAAAAAGAGACCTAGTGAAGAAATACAAATATTTCCTAAGAAAGAAAATTTATTTGAATAAAACATATTAAAAGAGATGGTTATTAAATGGACGATCCAATATGTTGATATGCATATAAACACATTAAAATAAGATAGATTTTATTGATAATTCATCTTGCCAATACATATTATAAACAGAGGGAGCTAACCATACCCTAAATAAAAGGTCAAGAAAATAAAAATCATTACCATAGGAGTTCTTCATAGACGATAAGGAAGGTTATATTAAGAATGTCCTGTAAATATAATCATAATGCAAAAGAGAAATACACTAAATGTTGTGCAAGAAAAGAACTCATTAAAATTAAAAGATAAAAGTTCTCCAAAGTTGTAAGATTAATAAAAAATACATGTAAGTTGGTTTGAATATCTATATTTATAAAAATAAATTAATAAAATATAAAATGAAAAATTATATCGCAACGAGTTGATAGTTATAAAAAGAATGTTTATATTTTTTATAAAGGTGACTTGGATATCTGTTCTAAATCACTTACAAATATATGGGTTATTAAAAATATATTTTCTTAAATGAAAAAAAAAATCATTGAAATAAGTAATTATATATATATAAAAGAAGTAGAAAAAGTATTGCAAGCACTTAAATAAAGTTAGGAGGAAAGACCTTTCGATAGAAAGAAAAAAAGTAAAAGCACTCTTGAAAATAATCTTGAAAAAGTATAGGCGTTGATTTGATCATTATCTTTATAATCTTGAAAATAATGTATGGATGTGATGGCTAACATGGAATCTACTTTTCAATGCCGCATCTTTACGTAATGGACCTGACCTGTTCGCGATTTTTAACGAAAAAAATAACAAAATTACTTTTAATTTAATTGATATGAAAACAGCATTTCAGTATTTTAATTAAAAAAAAGAAGCAAATACTTAAATAGAAAAAACGTTCTATTACATGTACTATTTTGTAATTAATTCTCATTATATGTGTGTTAATTTTAATCTTTATTTTTTTTATTGTTCTCATTATATGTGTGTAATTTTAATTCTTTTTTTTTAATTCAGTCTTTATTTTTTAATTTTTTTATTTTATCTCTGATTATTTTATTTCATTAAATTTTTATATTAGATTTGATCCTCATTTTATTTTTTAATTAATTTTTTAATTTTATTCTTTAATATTTTGATGGATGAAAATTTTACTTTAGATTTATTTTTGTATTTCTTTTATGACTTTAACGTTCTAAAACTATTGTTAATTATATATATATATATATATATATATATATATATATATAAACTATTATTTACTTACTTTTCTTGTTATATTCCTAATTATAAATTACTTCAATTGTTTTAACCAAATCTCTCTTTTTTATTTATTATTGAAAAATATTATGAAAATAGATGACATGATTACAAAATTGCAAATAATATTAGATGGTGTCATTTTTGTTCTCCTCCTTTCCTTAACTGGTTGCAATCATCTAAAATCAAGTAGGCATCAAGCAGATGGTCCAATCATTGCTGACTGCTTGATGAAGAATTGATTAAACAGCTTCAGGACTATTCGAGATATATTTTATTGTTAATTTTAGAGGTTATGAAATTAATTAAAATATATATAAGTTAATTTGAATATTCATATTAATAAAATCATGCTGATGTGAGGGTTAGATAATAACTTTAGGACGAGGGAGTATTAGCTGATAAGAATCATAAGATAGATACCCCCACAAAAAAAAAAAAAAAAAGATTACAAAATTGCGAATAATAATAGATAGCGTCATTTTTTTTTCCTTCTTATTTTCCGTTTACTTTAGTTCCCTATTAGGACATCTCCAACCGGAGAGGAAAATGAAGAGGCAAAATTAAAATAATATTTTTTTATTTTTTTTTTCTAATTAAGCAATCCAACCCAGTAGCTAATTAGAAAACCAAAATGGCTCTTTAAGTTGAGAAGAGCTATTTCTACATGTTACTGTAGAAATAGCAAAAAAAAAAATAACTTTGTCAATGGCTATTTTTATAGCCATTGGTCAACAATATTTTTTTTTTTAAAAGCAAGGAAATAAACTTGTTCTTGTTTTAAATTTTTTCAAGCATGATTTAAAAAAAAAATTAAAATCAAAATTTAAAATATTAATGGTTTTTTCAAAGTTTGAATTTAAATTTACTTTTAAAAAATTAAAATTTTAACAGTAACATATAAAACTGAAAATTCATATAAATAAATTTAAGTTTAATTTTAATTTAACTTTCATAATTTCATTAAATTTTATTATTATTTATAAATTATATATTTTATAATTAATATTCATATTATGATTATATAATTAAAAATTTAACATGAAATATATTAAAATATAAATGGCTTTTCTAAATAAGCTTTTTATCATTGGAATGATATAATCAAAAAACTATATTTTACTATTTAAAAGCTTTTTATCAATTTAGCTTTTTGCTTGAGTTCTTGGCCAATAAGATTAGGTGCAAAGCTGGACTAATTTTAAATGGATCAGGAAGCTGATGGTACAGTCACCGCTGACCGCTAGATAAAGAGATTGGTTAAATAGTAGGATACTACGATGTTGATGAGAAAACCTCAAGCTTAGATTAGGAGTTGAAGAAGTTTTACTGTTTTTTTTAATTCAACCTTAAAATTATTATTTATTAAAACTTTCCGATATCAATGTAAGAACTATAACTTTGGAAGGTATTTAGCTAATGAGATAGACACCCAGCATAAA
>CAXHTJ010000822.1:0-87761 GCA_964019445.1 Populus tremula | reverse complement strand
ATTCCTGAGTATTCGCTGGCTAATTGAAGCAAAGGTCCGATTATCAGGTGAGTCCTCCAATTCTTTCATTTCACACATGCCTGGAACAGGTAAAAGCACTTTTGCAAAGAAACGTCGTGCAAAACGACTGAAAGTCTGTCACAGATGTGCCAGATGGACTTGTAATGCAACATGTCGTTCTTTAGGAATGGTATCTGTAAACCGTGAAGATAAGATACAATTCATTAAGGATGGCCTGAGTAAGGGGTCTTTAGATAATCTTTTGTTGACCCTTGAGACGCATCCTAGTGGAGATGTGCATCGTGTAATTCATGATTTATGGCCACAATTCCATAAAGAACATGATCGACTTAGTCTTGGGAATCTGACTAAAAAAGACCCTGTTTGCCAGTTTTTAAGAAAACTGGATGGGAAGCCTATCCCCGACCCATAGAGGGCGTTTAAGCCGTTCTTGGACGTAAAACCAAGGGAAGATGTGAGCCACAATCACAACTACCTGTACATAATGCTTTTTCAAAATAAATAATATAAATAAAGAGAGAGAGAGAGAGATTGTGAGACTACAGCTGGCCTACATATAGGTGGTATGATTGCATTTTCACTTTTCATCTATAAATTCTTCTTTCCTTCCCTTCATTTCTAATCATTCATATATTCATCAAATATAGAAGTGTGTAGAAAATGAAGGTTCCTCAAGTCATCATATAAGAAATATTTGTGTTTTTCGGTGGATCCAGTTCTAGGGAAAGAAAAGAGTTTTTAGAATCAGCAAATCATCTTGGTCGGGTACTAGCTGAGAGAAGATTCATTTAGTGTATGGGGGAGGTAGCCTTGGGTTAATGGGAGGTGTGTCAATGGCTGCATTTTTAGGAGGCAGTCAAGTTTTGGGGGTTGTCCCCAAAGCTTTAGCAACTGGGGACATCATTGGAAAAACAATTGGAGAGGAACTACAGGTCCCAACAATGTCTGACCGACTGAATACCATGTTTAACCATGCTGATGCCTTCATTGCCTTACCAGGTGGTCTGGGCACATTGGAAGAGATCTTTCATATTTCATCTTGGGCCCAACTGCACATTCACCATAAACCTATAGGTTTGTTAAATGTTAATGGTTTTTATGATAAGTTGTTGTCTTTCCTTGATCAAGCTGTGGAACAGGAATTTCTAACATCTTCGGCACGACGAATCATAATCTCTGCTGCTACTGCTGAACAATTGATTGACCAACTACAATCTTTCATCCCTGTCATTGATCCCTGCATGAGTCGTCTAGATTGGTCAACTAAGGAAAGCCGTAAAAAGCTTAGATTAGATTTGAGCCTTTATCTGTGAAACCTTGTGTCTTTTGGTTTTATTAATAGCATATTATTTTGTTTTGTTACTTCTTATGTTTGTTTAAGTGTGTTTCAGGTTTGTCATTGTTCGTTGTTTCAGGTGATGTCTTCTATACTCTATCTTTCTACCTTCGAACATTGAGGACAATGTCTCGTTTTGGTTGGGGGGAGAGGGTAGTAGTTTAAAAAAAAAAAAAATACTAACTTGCTAACTGTTTTTGCTATTATTAAAACCATTTGACAAATTGTTATTAGGATGGCAGAGTATGGAATCAATTTTATTGACTCTAGAGACGCATCTTAGTAAGTTTCATTACCAAGGTCTATCATAATACTTCTTGAAATATTCAGGTTTACAAACTCTCACATTGTTATCACTTGATTCTGCTCCTATACTCATTTAACAAGTATTATTAAACCTTCATTTTCACACACACACTTTAACATATGATTGTGGGTTGCACATTGGATTATTACATTAATTATGTTCTTTTGTTGAAGGTAACAACTAAGGGAAAAGGATAGTATATAATTTGCAAAAAAAAAAAAAAAAAAAAGATAGTATTGATGATAATAAAACGTGGATAAGTTTGGTTTCGTAGCCTCCCTAACCTAAGCAATTAAGCCCGAAGGGGTGTTTTAACACCTAATACCCTAAAGTCAACTGACTTGGGAGCTATTGGCCCAAAGCTTGTTACATGGGTTAAGGAGAAAAGCTTAAGGGAATCAAACATTGCACTATCTACGTATCAGTATCTGCAACCCGAGTTGTTAAGCTCGTAGGGGTGTCTCAACACCTAATGCCCTAAGACCAACTGGTTTGGGAGTCATTAGCCTAAAACTCGTTACATGGGTTAAAGATACATTGTGTTTTAAGTTGTATGTGTATATAAATAAAAAAAAAAAAAAAAGAGAAAAAAAAGAAAGAAAAAAAAAAAGAGAAGAAGAAAAAAATCCCAACCCAAGGAAGTTCACCTTAAACATTTGAACATAATATTGTTTTCTTCCAACAAAAGCCCCATCATCTATGTTTTCATTGAGCACACAAAAAGAAGGTTTATTAATATCTTGTTTACGAAGTATGAAGCAGGAATATAAATTTAATGAGAGTTTGTTTATCTGGATAGATTAATGGAAGTTGAATGATGAATGCCTGCTTTGTGGAACTTGCAAATTGTTTCTCTATTTTAACGCTTTAGATTACTAGGGACTAGTAATAAGCTGGTTGGGGGGTGTGATTAGTACTTAAAAGTGCATGTTTATCAAGGTTTTATATCATCATTTTGCACTTGAAGTATCAATAACTCCTTAACTAAAGCATGTTTTATAATAAAAGTTTGATATTATAAGATACCTTAATTTATGGTAAATGCTCATTTTAAATGCAGGACTATCACATAAATAAAAGGATTGATTGATGAGTTTAAGCATTGAAAGTTAAAGGACAAAGAGATGGCCAAACTTAGAAAAGAGATGTCGGTGCAGTCCAAACCGGAACATTGCTCGGTAATTGGATCATATCTGGAGCTCTAGATTTCGGATTTAGGTCCACTTTATATGGATGGAAAGGTAAGACAAAGCCTACAACTTTCATGAGGAGCCCAAGATTTGAAAAGGTCGTTTTGAAGTCCAAATTGAAGGAACAACGAAGAAGTCCGAAGCTGTCCTGCAGCCCAAACACTATTTAGTGTTCAGCCCATATCTTGAGTTCTAGAAGTCCAAATGACCTCATCTTTTTTTTGTTGGAAAGCTGAGACAATTTCCTAGAACATTCTTGAGGATTCTGGGCAAATTATGATGTTAGCAATGACGTCTTGATCAGACAAGAAGATAAGGATTGTTATCTAGTCAAGATGTGGCCACCCACTCATCAATTAGTCAACAAATCAATAGTTCCAAATTTTGGCCTATAAAAGGAGGCACTTACCATGTATTGAGGCATCTTGGTGTTCAGATCAAGATCATGCTCTTGCTTTCTCTCTTTGTATTGCTTATGTCTTGCTTTCATTAATATCAAGTTTATGCACTTCATTTCCTTTCCTTTGTCTAGTTAACTTCTTTCTCATTTATGTTCTTGTCTTGCTCATTTATGTTTCTTTCTTTTATTATGTCTAGCTAAGTTAATTATGTCAAGGTGAAAAGGGTACACTAATGGTGTAAGAACAAGTATAATATAAACTTAACATGGACCTTAACGTTGGATACTAACATGTTTTATATTTGTTATCTTGTTCACTTTAATACTTTGCTTGTTAAATGGTTAATCTAGATTTATGTTGTAACACTTGGTACAACAAATACTTGGCACTTTCATAGCCCATACTGTATGGTAACCGACACCTGAGCTATGAAAGGAACTTGATTTGTTGTTAACATAAGTTATAATCATGAATGCCTGCCAACATTTACAAGTATTAGCTTTATTCGAATAAGATAATTAATGTAATCATGTTAACAATTTATAATCTGATTGGAACCTCCTTTATGTGTGGTTTCCAATTGAGTAATAAGAGTTTATATTATACTTGTTTGAAGTACCATTAGTGGATCCTCTAACCTTGACATTTGTTTTTATCATTGTTTAATCCTTACGTTAATCTTTTATCTCAAAGTTCTCATTAATTTCTTCATCTTCTGTTATTATTATTATTATCATTGTTATTATTATTATTATTTACATTCTGTTTATATTATATAATATATATCTTTGATCTTTTCATAAAGTCAGTATATAGGCTGGAAACCTGTGACCCGATCTTTAGATCATTCTCAGGTATAACAACGCCACGTACTGAGTATTATTATTGTTGTTGTTGTTGTTGTTGTCTTGTTATTTATAATTTATACAATTAACCTCTCTGTGGTTCGACCCCGATCTTACCGGGTTATTTATTACTTCGACACTCCTGCACTTGGGAAAAGACATCAAGCTTTTGGTCGTGTCAGACAACCTGGAATCCCATCTGGTAATTCCCTTTAACTAAAGCTGAAATACGAGATCCCTTCTAGTGACCTCCTTTGACCAAAGCTGAAACATGAGATCCCTTCTAGCGACCTCCTTTAACCAAATCTGACATCGGTATCTTTCTTCCTGATGGCAGGGTTTGAACCTTTCGTTTTCTTTTAAAAATTTCTTAATAGGTTCTTCTCACTTTATTGTTGTTCTAGAATCAAAGCCGTGATTCTTTGCTATCATCAACTCAATGATTCTTTCTTAGTCCACAATCTTGTTGGATTACATTAAGGATTCATCCTGTAACAATTCAAAAGCATATGCAATGATTTATGATTAGATGTCATGCATGCATTCTTACCTAGTTTTGAAATATAGGTCCCATCATCTTCTTCTATTTCACGAAACTCTCTCTTGACATGAGCTTACTTTTGAAGTCGTATGCTGGATTCATTTCTCGTGTTGCCTATTTTTTACCTATCATATCTTTGAGAAGAAGTCTTCGACTTTTTACAAGTAGCTTTTTTTTCAAAATGTATGACTTGTCATTACCTTCTTTGTCATGCTTTTGTCAAATGCTTTAACTTATCTTTTTCAAATCTACGAACTCTCATCCCGTTTTAAAACTTTTCATGAAATATCTTTTATTGCCCCTAGTGTGGTGTGTGATCCTAGTTCGGGTTTTTAAAGAAGAAATTCATTCCGGCTCAAACGGGACCACCAACGATAAACTCTTTAGAGAGTGAAGGGATAATGAATTTTTCTCATTTCAAAATGCACATTGTTAGGATTGATAAACTCTATTTTTATCTTGAAAGAAATTTACAGGTGATTTATCAATTCATTATGCTATCTAGAGGTAAGGTTATACTTCAGGGGTAGCTTTTCTTAAATTTCATCTTTGACCGATTTATGATACCTTCTTTGTAACCACTCAACCTTGTTTAAAAAGTGCATAGCCTCCTATTATTTTTTCTAATTTTTTCTGGCTATATATTTATTTATTTATTATTATTATTTTATTATTTATTTTATTATTATTATTATTTATTTTTTTTGTCATTATTATATTTTTATTTTTGTGTGGGGACCTAAAAATGGGTTACAACAACAACCATAGGAATCCTCAAAGACCAGTTCCTCGTAGGAACCGCCACCATAACCAACACCAGGGTCATAATGACTTTGATGACCCTAATGACAGTGAGCGTTCCAATGATTACCGTCAAAGACCAGTTCATCCTAGAATCGTCAATACAACCGCAATTAGGGCCATCACGACTATGATGACACTGACGAGCGAGTCATGAGGCATATCAAGGTAGAAAGCCCCAACTTTTGAGGGTTAACTTGACCCGTGGATTTTTGATAGATGGATTTGTGACATGGATCAATTTTTTGGCTGGTATAGTCTATCTAAGAATAGAAGGGTAAGATTTGCAAAGATGAAACTTAGTGGAACCGCTAAGTTCTATTAGGAAAGTGTAGAAGAGTCTTTGATTAGGAGAGGTCAACCCCTTCTTACTGATTGGGTTGAAATGAAGACTAAGTTAGAAGAAAAGTACTTGCCCCGTTCTTATAGAGGAAATCTTTTGGACCAATGGAATAACTTGAGGCAAGGAGGCAAGTCTGCTAATTAATATGTGGCACAATTTGATGAGTATAGGATGCGGTGTGCTGTTAGGGAGGATGAAGTGATGACCCTAAGCAGATTTCGAAAAGGCTTAAACGATGACCTTAGAGCATCTCCAATGGGAAATGCCATTTTGAAGAGCCAAATGAAGAAAATAGCTTTTTGAATAATGTAAATATAGTTTTTTGTATTATATGCATTGCAATGGTAACAAGCTATTTAGAAAAGCCATTTATATTTTAATATATTTCATGTTAAATTAATTTTAATATAATTATATAACTAATTTAGATATTTTATATATAATATAATTATGATGTTATTAATTATATAATTAATATGAGTAATTTATAAAAGTAATATAAAATTAATGAAGTAGTATAAAAGTTAAAAAATATAATTTAAAATTTATTTATATGAATATTTTTAATTTTAAGTTTTATATGTTATTGTTAAAAATTTAATTTTTTAAAAGTAAATTCAAATTCAAACTTATAAAAGTATTACGAATTGATATCAATTTCATAACAAGAAGCTCACATTCAATGTTTAGCAATTTTGTAGTTTTCATACATGCGAATTAATAATAAGCATTGGCTTCTACTTGTTCTAACATAACAATTTGACCATTTTTTGAAACTAAAAGAGAATCGATATACTGGTTTAATTGTATTTTCAAGAAGACAAAATATAATTGACCTCAAATTAAAACAGACAATCAAAAATAAATTTTAAATATGCAACTCTATCTTTTTATCAATATCAACTACCATTATTAATTTCTCTCAATTTTATCAAAGATAACAACATAAATAAAAATTGTCTTACTTAACCCATATTAAAAACATAAAATAATAAAGAAATAAAACTCATCACAAATATTAAATTAACAACAAAAGTTCTAAAAAATCAAGAGATATTAAAACGAAAATAGAAAAAGCTTTTAAACAAGCATACCTTTTAATTTCAGCTAATTAACACAACCGATGTTAATAATTAACCGGAGAATAATCGATTCTTGTTTTTTAAAATTTCAGAGAAGGGTGAGGCACAATACAAAAATTTAAAACTACAAGTTTTTTCTTCATGTATTTCTAGACAAAATTTTCTATGTTTAAAAAAAAAAAAAAGTTGTTGATAGCCGTTGGCCATTTCTACAGTTAAATGTAGAAATGGCTCTTGACAAAGCAAAAAGCCATTTTGGCTATTGCTTTGCCTCTACCGTTGGAATGCCGAAAGTAAAGAAATAAAAGGCATCTGTACTATGCCTCTTCCCTTAGAAGAGAGGTTGTGCTTAGGGGTGTTTCCACCCTTGATGAAGCTTATACCCTAGTACAAAATTATGACTTGGTCACAAAAAGCCAGTGGACAAGACTTCAGGACACTCATAATACCCCTTCTAGATCTCAACCTGGTAGTAATAACTCCATATTAGGTGCCCCACCTTGTAAACCCAATCCTTTGCCCTAATAAGGCTTTGTTCATCAAGGGGTAGGAGGATATGGGTGAAGAAGATAATTATGATGATAAGATATATGAACCCAATCCCGATGATTTTCAAGATCTAAATGATGAGGATGATGAATCTAACTTGCTAGGATGTGTTAGGTCTATATCCACTCAAATCAAGACAACCAGGTTAACTGTGGTTAGATGTGCTTTAACACAGTCTAAAGGAACTGAGGATTGGAGAAGGATTGTTATTTTTTACACTTAAATTAAATGTGGAGATAAAGGGTGTAAGATTATCATAGACAGTGGTAGTTGTATCAATGCAGTTTCCTCGGGTAGTGTATCCTGCTTAGGGTTAAGTCTGTTCCACACCCTAAACCCTATAGTGTGTCTTGGGTTAATGATACATCTATAGCGGTCAAAGAGAGATGTCTTTTTCCCATTAAGAGTTTTTACTAACATGATGAAATTTGGTGTGATGTCATTCCCATGGATGTAGGGCACATCATTTTGGGTAGGCCTTGGTTATATGATTTGGACGTTACAATCTTTGAACGATCAAATTCTTGTTCATTCACTTTTTAAGGTAAAATAATCCAACTTATTGGATTACCTCCAAGGTCTAATGATAATAGTCAGAAGAAGAATAAACTGAAAGAAGGAGGGCTTAACATAATAAGTCTTAGGGAGTTTCATAAGGAGATTTTTGAGGAGTCTGTCGTGTTTGCTATAGTGGCTAAGGAGATTCGTGAGGAGTCTGTCGTGTTTGCTATAGTGGCTAAAGAGATTGTAGAAGACTTTTTAGAGGAGCCACCTGAAGAGGTAAGAGAAGTGTTGAAAGAATTTCTAGATGTTTTCCCTTCTGAACTACCTGATGCTTTACCCCCTATGCGTGATGTTCAACATGCCATAGATTTTATCCCTAGGGCCACATTACCAAACTTGCCTCACTATAGGATGAACCCGAGTGAACATGCTGAATTGCAAAGGCAAGTATGTGAGTTGTTACAAAAGGGATTTATATGAGAGTTTGAGCCTTTGTGCAGTACCTACACTGTTAACGCCCAAAAAAGATGGATCATGGAGAATGTGTGTAGATAGTCGAGCCATCAATATGATTACAATCAAGTATCGTTTTCCAATTCCTCGATTGGATGACATGCTAGATATGATGGCAGGAGCCCAGATCTTCTCTAAGATTGACTTGAAGAGTGGGTATCATCAGATTAGGATATGTCCGGGAGATGAGTGGAAAACGACATTTAAGACTAAGGATGGTTTATATGAATGGCTAGTCATGCCTTTTGGCCTTTTCCAATGCACCAAGCACTTTTATGAGAGTAATGACACAAGTGCTTCGGCCATTTATGGGAAAGTTCTTGGTGGTATACTTTGATGATATTCTCATTTATAGCAAAACCAAGGAAGAGCATTTCGATCATCTTATTCAAGTTTGTACCACCCTAAGAAAGGCAAGTTTGTTTGCAAATGTCAAAAAGTGTTTCTTCTTTACAGATCAAATGGTCTTTTTAGGGTTTATAGTGTCATGGAAAGAAGTCTCTGCTGACCCCCAAAAAGTCCAAGCGATTGTAGATTGGCCTGAACCTAAGACTATTTGTCGCACGTGTGCGGTGTCGCGGCGAAAATAATATAGTTGTTCCATTTTCTTATCTACAATGTAAATTTATCTATATATATAGGGATACAAGAAAATATTGTCTTTTGTGGGTGGAAAATGGAATGGGAGTCGCAACCTAGTATTTTGGTCACTAGGAACCCTAACTGATCTCAGAGATCGGGTACGGGGACTGGTTGCGTAAAGGGAAGGTATTAGCACCCCAAATACACCCTACCTAAGGTAAGCTGCATTGTTTTATTGTCTGATAAAAACTAAGGTGTTATTGTACTTCTAGTTGTTGGTCTGTTTATGGTTCAAGAAAAATCCTCCTTGGTAAGAAGGTCTTTATCTTACCGGGTAAAATCCTAACCGTTCTAATGTCTATACCAAAACTTTAATAATAATATTAGGAATACGTTTTACATATAAATTCGTAATCCCAAATACTAAAAGAAAACAAAAGATTTTTTTTAGAATTTTTGAAATATTGGCCTAGTTCTCATGGCTTGAATAAACTGGTTATTAAAGCCAAAATGCATGCTAATACATATATTGTTTTGAAAATTTCCTTTGTTATGTGAAAATATGATGTTATAATATTTATATATATATATTAGAGAGACTAGGCCATATTTTAAAATAAAAACAATTTTTTTGGAAAATATTATTTTTTTTATGCTTTGACGAAAATCAGGTATTTTAATATTGGGTTTGTATTCTTACGGTATAAAAATATAACCCAATATTAATCCACCCTAATAAAAATCAAAAATATTTTTAAGGACTTTTGGAATATATTTTTTTAAGAATATATATATATATATATAATATATTAAAATATATAATATAATATGGGCTGGGCTAGGCCGGCCCAAGTGAATGGGCCAAACCCAGCCCCAACAAAACTTGGGTCGATCTCGGCCCAAACAGGAGATTGGGCCGATCTCGGCCGATAAAAAAAACTATCTCTTCAGTCTGGGCCCGACCCGGCCAAGACATGTGGGGTTGGGCCAGCAACGGTCTGGCCCAGCTAATGACGTCCAACGGGGGGAGAATTATTTTTCTCCCCCCCGTCTCCTGCATGCAGAACAATTCTGCATGCAGGAGGAAACAAGTATAAGGCTAAAGGCAATGCAGGGGGGAGGGCGTGTACCTGGTGTGGAGGAGGCGGTCGCTGGTGGTGCTGCGGTGGCGTGGCTCGCTGACGGCGGCTCCGGACGGTGTTGCTGCTGTTCAAACGGCGGCGAGAGAGATTTCTTCCCCCTCTCCTCTTTTCTTCTCGTTTTCGATAGTTCCCTCTGTCCCTTCTCAGTTTTTTTTTCTTTTATTCCTTTCCGTTTGTTCTCTTTCCCTCTCTCTCGTTCGTTCTCCTCTCTCCCTCGGATCCTCCCTCTTCTTTCGGTCTTTTCTCTATTTATAGGAGAGAGAGGGTTGGACCATTGTTAGTGTGCCTGGAGCGGTTTCGCGGGCGGCTGATCGCCACCACCCCGCAGCAAACGCCGCTCCCTTGCTTCGCAGGGCGAGCGCCGTGGTCGGCCATTGAGTTGGTCGGTGGTCCAGTGCTTCGGTTGGGGCTCGAGGACAGAGAGGCATTTAAGGGAAAAAAACCATTTCTCCCTTCCGGTTGCAGGTTCGGGGGAGGGGAAGAAGAAAGGGGAACAGTGCCGTTGCAAACGGCACCGTTCGGTCTCTTTTTTTTTATGTATGAAACGGCGTCGTTTTGGAGAAAACGCGCCGTTTCATTTAAAAATGGCGCCAGAACGCGCCAAATTTCAAATCAGCCCTCAATTGTCTTTTGTTCATTTCAATTGCGTCCCTGCCAATTTCGGTCCCCGTCCCCATAGTTGGCCGCGTTTTTCACCCTAGTCCTTGGCCTCTGATTTATGCAATTGAGCCCTCAATTGATTAATAAACTTTCAATTTCTTCAATTAGGCCCCTGAACCGAATAATTGCAGCCCCTCCATTTACGCGCCTCTTCCAATTTGGTCCCTGGTTTCGGATTTTCTCAATTAAGCCCTTAATTGACCATTAAACTTCAATATTTATGCAATTAAGCCCCTGATTTGACCTAATAAATTCCTAAAAATTATAATTTGGCCCCAGAACTTTAATTTCTTCTAATTAAAGCCCAAATTGACTTAAAAAATCAATTTTCTTGCAATCAAAACCTCTATAAATTCAATTAAAAATCCAATTAAGTCCATAAACCTCCAAATTTGGACTTTTCTCCTAAAAATTCAAATTTTCTCATCCACCAGGGCTCTCCTCATCCAAGAATATATTGTCAAAAAATCCATCCTTGTATTTTTAACCTCCTTGACCAATTTTTCTAACCATTTTTGAGCGCTTCTGCCTCCTGTTATTTTTCTAACCTCTTTTGGCTATTTATTTTATTTTTTGTGGGGACCCAAAAATGGGTTACAACACTATGCATGAGGTTCGTGGTTTTCATTGGCTTACGACTTTCTATCGTCGTTTTATTAAGGGATTTAGCACCATCATGTCGCCTATTACAGATTGTTTGAAACAAGGTGAGTTTAAGTGGAGTAAAGGAGCTAATAGGGCATTTGAGGAGGTTAAGAAGAAAATGATGAAAGCCACAGTAATGCGACTACCTGATTTTACTAAAGTGTTTGAAGTAGAATGTGATGCTTCGGGAGTCGATATAGGTGGAGTACTTAGTCAGGAATGTCACCCTATAGCCTACTTTAGTGAGAAACTTAATGAGGCAAAACAAAAGTACTCAACTTATGATAAGGATTTTTATGCGATGGTTCAGGCCTTGCACTATTGGCGCCATTACTTGTTACCACAAGAGATTGTTCTTTACTTCGACCATGAGGCCCTTCGCTATCTTAACTCCCAAAAGAAGCTTAATCATAGGCATGGTCATTGGGTTGAATATGTGCAAGCATACTCATTTGTTTTGAAACATAAATCTGGAATAGAGAATAAGGCTGCAGATGCTTTGAGTCGTCGGGTAACGCTGTTATCTGTAATGAGTGTTGAAGTCATAGGATTTGAGAGACTTAAAGAGGAGTATGAATCTTTCTCAGAATTTGGAGAAATATACTTGACGTTGAAGGATGAGAATCACCGTGTTATTAATGGTTATCACCTCCAAGATGGATACTTATTTCGAGATAATAAGCTTTGTATCCCGAAAACATCCGTGCGTGATTTTTTGATATGGAAGATTCATGTTAGAGGTCTCTCGGGACATTTTGGAAGGAATAAAACCATCGAAGAGGTGAAATGTTAGTTTTTTTTGGTCTAGTTTGAAAATAGATGTCGCTAAATTGGTAGGTCAATGTCGAACATACCAACTAGCTAAGCATAGAAAATAAAAATACTGGTCCTTACACCCCATTGCACGTTCCTACTTGCCCTTGGCAAGATGTAAGCATGGATTTTGTGCTTGGGCTTCCACGTACTATAAAGAAACATGATTCTATTTTTGTGGTTTTCGACTGTTTTCTCTAAGATGGCCCATTTTATTCCTTGTACTAAGACCACAGATGCTTCCAGAGTTGCAAAACTCTATTTTGACGAGATTGTCAAGTTGTATGGTCTTCCCCAAACCATAATTTCGGATAGGGATGTTAGATTTACAAGTTATTTATGGAAAACCCTTTGGCATATGGTGGGAACCAAATTGAAGTTTTCTACTACTTACCACCCCCAAACTGATGGTCATACTGAGGTGGTTAACAGGAGTTTGGGCAACCTTTTAAGGTGTCTAGTGAGTGATCATAATTGGAATTGGGATCTGATTCTTCCTACGACCCAATTTGCCTATAATAGTGATTAGTACTTAAAAGTGCATTTTTATCAAGGTTTTATATCTTTATTTTACACTTGTAGTATCAATAACTCCTTAACTAAAGCATGTTTTATAATAACAAGTCTGATACTATAAGATACCTTAATATATGGTAAATGCTCATCTTAAATGCAGGGCTATCACATAAATCAAAGGATTGATTGATGAATTCAACTACTGAAATTGTGAAGATAAAGAGAGGGTGAAGCTTAGAAAAGTGATGCTGGTTCAGTCCAAACTGGAACAATGTTTGGTAATTGGGTCATATCTGGAGCTGTAGATCTCTGATTTAGGTCTGCTTTATATGGATAGAAATATAAGACATAGGCCTAAAACTTTCATGTGGAGTCCAAGATTTAAAAAGGCCGTTTTCAAATCTAAATTATAGCAACAATGGAGAAGTTCGAATCTGTCCTGCAGCCCAGACACTGTTCAGTGTTCAACCCATATCCTGGAAAGCTGAGAGAATTTCCTAGAACTTTCATGAGTACAGGTGGTTCCAGTTCTGATGTTAGCAATGACGTTTTATTCAGATAAGAAGATAAGGATTTTCACCAAGTCAAGATGTGGCCACCCACTCAACAATTATTCATCAAATCAATAGTTCCAAATTTTGGCCTATAAAAGGAGGCATTTGCCATGCATTTAGGTATCTTGGTGTTCAGATCAAGATCATGCTCTTGCTCTCTTTCTTTGTATTTTGTAATGTTTAAGTTTTATTTGATGTTATATTAATCTTTTGTTTATGCTTTTCATTTCCTTTCCTTTATTTATATAATTATGTTCTTATCTTGTTTATTTATGTTTCTTTCTTTCATTATGTTTAGCTAAATCTATTATGTCAAGGTGAAAAGGTTACACTAATGGTGTAAGAATAAGTATAGTATAAACTTAACATGGACTTTAATGCTTAATACTAACATGTTTTATATTTATTATCTTGCTCATTCTTAATACTAACATGTTTTATATTTATTATCTTGCTCATTCTCTTTTACTACTACTACTACTACTAGTATTATTATTATTTACATTCTTGTTTTATTTTATGTACGTTAAGTATGCTCTGTGTTTGATCAAGGATCTTGACATTGTTGGTGTTGCCTTGTTCATTCGCATTAGAAATCTGTTTATATTATATAATATATTTCTTTGATCTTTTCATAAACTCAGTATATAGGCTGGAAACCTGTGACCCAATCTTTTAGATCATTCTCAAGTGTAACAACGCCACGTACTAATTATTATTATTATTAATAGTACTATTAATATTACTATTACTATTATCGTTATTATTAGTGTTATTATTGTTGTTGTTGTGTTGTTATTGTTATTTACAATTTATATAGTTCACCTCCTTGTGGTTCGACCCCGGTCTTGCCGGGTTATTTATCACTTTGACACTCCTGCACTTTGAAGAAGACATCAATCTTTTGGTCGTGTCAAATAGCTCTATCAATAGGTCAATAGGCATGAGTCCCTTTGAAGTTGTACATGGTTAGAAGCCTAGGAAACCCTTAGACCTTTTTCCCATGTGCCTTCATGCTAGAGTGTCTGAGTCAGCCAAGTCTTTTGCACGTAGAATTCAGGATTTGCATATTGAGATCACTAAACAGATTCAAGCAAGTAATGTGCAATATAAACTTCAAGCTAATTTACATAGACGACATAATGAGTTTAATGTGGGAGACTATGTTATGATACGGATTAGACCCAAGCGGTTTTCTTCGGGAGCTAATCGAAAATTGCATGCATGTAATGCCGGGCCTTTCAAAGTGCTACAACGGGTTGGTCTAAATGCTTATGTTCTTGATTTACCACATGATTTTGGCATTAGCTCTACATTTAATATTGAGGATCTAGTTGCATACCACAAACCACTTCCTATTCCAAATGATCCATTTAAGATACCACTTAACTCCCCTCCTGATGATCCTATTGAAACCTCTATCCCTTTCACCTTGACATCAGCACAAAAAGATGATATTGATGCTATTCTGGATGAAAAGTTGTTTTTAACAGGAATGGTGAGTTCAACGGTTTCTAGTTCGCTGGGTGGGTTGACCTGACTCAAATTGCACTTGGATTACTAGAGATACTTTGCAGCAGCTTGATCTAGATTTTTAGGAGTACTATCAGAGTCGGCCAATGCTACACTTGACGGGGTCGAGTTTCTCTAACCCCGGGAGAGTTGGTGGGGACACCAGACCCATACCACAAACTACACGAGTATATTGACGGAGACAACGTAGGATGGCTCAACTGTCAAGCTTTGGTTGGGAGACGAAGCCCATTTGGGCCTATTTCATTGCTATTTTATTTATTTAGCCCATTTGGGCCTGCTTATTGTTATTTTATTATTTATGTTAAACAGTTTGATTTGATGGGTCGAGCCCAATAGCGGGATGTTTTAGGGTTTACTATTTATATGTTTCTTTGTCATCTTGAGAGACAATTTTGGATGATTAATGAAAATATTGTAGACTTTGCATATCTCCAACCCCTTTTCTTCTCTTCTTTAGCTTCTTTCTTTCTCTAAAAGCTTCTTTTTTTCTTGCTTTAATTTTATTATTTATTGTCCCGAATCAGAATAGTTGTGAATCCCACGGATCACAGGTTGCCTTCTTTGTCGGGTTTGTGTTCTTTAGAAGTACTGGATTTATGCGCTTGCAATCTAAGAGAAGGGGCACTTCCTAAAGATATTGGCTTCTTATCTTCTTGGAGGTCTTTAGATCAGAGCCAGAATAACTTTGTTAGCCTGCCTCAAAGCATAAATTAGCTTTTCGAACTGGAAATACTTGTCTTGGAGGATTGCATTGTTGTAACCCATTTTTGGGTCCCCACACAAAAAATAATAAAATACAATAAAATCAAAAAAAATATTATCAAAAAAATATAACAGTGAGAAGAGGATGCCAAAGTGCCCTAAAAATGATCAAAAATTGATTGAGGATGTTCAAAAATATAAAAATTAAAATTTGACAATATTTTGTTGACTAATAAGAGTCTTGTTGACAAAGAAAATTCAATTTGAGGAAGAAAAGTCCAAAATCAGAAGTTTATGGACTCAATTAAATTGATTTTGGAGCTAATTTGGGCTTTAATTGGAAGAAATTAAAGTTCTGGGGTCAAATTATATTGTTTTAGAGTTAATTTGGTCAAATCAGGGGCTTAATTGCATAAATATTGAAGTTTGATGGAAAATTAGGGACTTAATTGAAGAAATACAAGACCAAGGACTACAATGCAAAACGCGTGCAAATTGGAGGCCTGCTTTGAATCTGACGTGTTTTGGCGCCTTTTCCTTTTAAATGAAACGGCGCGTTTTGACCAAAACGGCGCCGTTTCATATACTGTTCACCAAAAAAAAAAATTAGAAGAAGAAGCCCAAAACGGTGTTGTTTTGACGGCATTGTGGGTCTTCTTCTTCCCCTGGACGCGCAAGGCAGTGGAAGAAAAAGATTTTTTCTTCCCAGTTTTCACTGACATCCCTTCCTGCTTTTGCTCAAAAAGACGCCGACCAAGGACACCCACTTGCCCACTTTCCACGTGTTGAAGGGGTGGCAGCACAGTGGCCGCCCCAACCACGTCCTTCCCCTGTTTTTCTCCTATAAAAATAAGGGAGGTGAGACCAAAAGAGAAGAGAACGGACCGAGAGGAGGGACAGAAAGAGAGACAAGAGAGTAGATAGTAGAGAGGCGAGAGAGACAGAAAAAAAAAGAAAGAACAGAGAAAGAAGAAGAAGAAGAAGAAGAAGAAGCAGTAGAGAAGAAAACTAAAAATAGAGAGAGAGAGAGAGAGAGAGAGAGAAGGAAAAAACAGAGCCACCGCCAGCCACCGCGAACCACCGGCAGCGCCACCACTCCAGATAAACCCTCCCCCCTTTTATCTTGGCATTCACTTATTCCCTCGCCATGCAAGACGTGCTCAGTGCACGTCTGCAAGCGGGGAGAAGTTGGTTACTGTGCTCATGCACTGTAACCAGCTAATGTTTGCTGGGTCGAGCCCAGCCCATGTAGTTGGGCCTAACCCGGCCCATTTCAAAGAAAAAATTCAAAAAATTTTGTTTCAGCATTTTATAATTTTTCCGCGTAGTTTTTATGTCATTTTGATTAATATCGGGTGGTATTTTATGTAGTTAAAATACAAAATCCGGTATTAAAATACCCGGTTTTCGTCAAAACTTCCAAAAAATACAAAAAAATGTGAAAAAAGAGAAAAAATGTTTTTGTGCATACGTACAAGGTCTCAAAACTAAAAAATCATATTGTATTTTTCATACACCAAAAAACAATGTTTTAGCATACATTTTGGCTTTAATAACCAATTTATTAAAGTCAAGAGAACATTGGCCAAAATTTTAAAAGCAACAAAAATTTTATTTTGTTTGATTTTAGTATCAGGGATTATGAATTTATACGTAAAACGTATTCCCGATATTAAAAAGGTTTTTTCTTTTGACGACTTAGAATAGTTAGGTTTTTACCCGATAAGATAAGGATCTCCTTACAGAGGAGGACTTTTCTTAAACCGTAAACGAACTGACAATTAGAAACCACAACATGACTTTAGATTTTATCAGACAAAACAATGTAGCTTACCTTAGGTAGGGTGTAGTTGGGGCGCTAATATCTTCCCTTTACGCAACCAGTCTCCATACCCAATCTCTAAGACCAATTAGGGTTCCTAGTAACCAGAATACTAGGTGGTGACTCCCAGTCTATATTTTACTGATAAGAGACAAGAATTCCTCGTCTCTACACATTTTCCAGGAATAAATTCCATTATATTTTTCCTTGAGGGTGGACGATTGCCGCGACGCCGCACACGTGCGACATGCACGATGCTTGAATCATTGCCTGAGGTTCCATCAAAAGTTCAAACAATAAATTTGAATGGTTGTATAAGCCTAAAAGAAATTCCAGATCTGATAAAGCTAAGCAGTTCCAAAATCCCAGAGTTCATATGTCTTAACTGTTGGGAATTGTACGAGCATAATGGGCAAGATAACATAGGGTTGACTATGCTTGAAAGATACCTCAAGGTCTTCTCTTAATCATACCCCAACCTTTTTGTATCTCTCTCCTGAAAGACTAGCAAGAATTGTTACGAGATGAACAAGAAGCAGAATAGAAGTAGAGAAAGATGATGCTGTAATGCAAAGGAAGAAGAAGAAAATGTCTATATGTTTTATTCACTTGAACATTCCCAGCACTGTTACATTCATTTTATATATCAATAGAAGATGAGAAGCTTGGTTATGTTTTCTACTCAACTGTAATAGAATTCATTAGCTGCCTAACCATATTAACTAACTTGCTAACCATTATATTCTCTATTCTCTTTGACAAGTGGCTGAAGTAGAGTGGCTGAAGCTGAGGTGGCTGAGGCAGAGCATTTGATATCTTGACATTCCCCCGCAATCATATGCTTGGAGGAACCAAGCATAATATTGAAACAGTGACGCCGAAATAAAGGAGTGGAAAGGCCTTTAGTGAGAATATCAGCAAATTGATCAGCAGAAGAGACATGTTGAACCAATAAATCACCTTTGATAACACGTTCGCGAACAAAATGATAATCAATTTAAGATGCTTCATTCTGGAATGGAAAACAGGATTGGAAGCAAGGGAAATAACTGAGATATTATCACAATGAATGATCGGAGGGATATGTAAAGGAATGTGAACGTCATAGAGAAGTTGGTGAATCCAGGCAAGTTCAGCAGTAGCAATCACAAGAGCGCGATACTCAACCTAAGTATAGGAACGAGAAACAGTATGTTGTTTCTTAGAAGCCCAAGAAATAGGATTGGAGCTGAGGAAGACAATAGAGCCAAAGACAGAACGTTGATCATTGGGATCACCGGCCCAGTCAGCATCACTATAAGCTTGTAGATAAAGAGGACCAGCATGAAAATGAAGACCAACATCAAGGGTACCTTTAAGATACCGCAAGATCCGTTTCACAGCAACAACATGAGAATGCATGGGATTATGCATAAATTGGCAAGCCTGGTTCACAGAGAAGGCAATATCAGGCCTTGTGAACATTAGATACTGCAAGGCGCCAATGATGCTTCGATACTGTTGAGGATGAGAGTAGAGTTGTCCATCATCCTTGAGCAAATGATGATGAGGAAGACAAGGAGTATCACAAGATTTGGAATGCTATAAATCAACTCTACCAAGTAAGTCAGTGATGTAACCTGTCTGGGACACAAACAAACCGGAAGGGAGATAAGAGATCTACAATCCCAAAAAATAATGCAACCTACTGAGATCCTTCATATCAAATTCTTAACTCAAGGCAGCAATGACTGAAGAAAGAAGAGAAGCATGACTACCAGTAAGTATGATATCATCAACATAGAGTAGCAAAATCACAACACTAAGAGAAGAATGTTGAACAAACAAAGATGGATCAGAAGAAGATGCTTGAAATCCCAAACTTGGTAAAAAAAACTGGTAAAGCATTCATTCCAGGCATGAGGAGCCTGTTTAAGGCCATATAACGACTTCTTGAGTCTGCAAACAAAGTCAGAAGGATGAATCTTACTCACAAAACCTTGGGGCTGAGCCATATAAACCTCCTCATTCAGAAGACCATGCAAAAAGGCATTGGTAACGTCAAGCTGCCGTAAAGACTAGTTAAACTGAGCAGCAAGAGCAAGGGCAGAGGCGGAGACAATGTAGGCTGTGTGGAGGAACTGGGAGATAGAGCAGACTGAGAAGAGGAACTGGAAGATAGTGGAGTCTGAGATGCAGCCACTGGAGGAGAAGGAGAAATAAGAGGGAACACAATGGGATGTAGACAAGGGGACGAGGAAGTGGAAGGGGATACATGAAGCACATGAGAGTAAGGAAACATGGATTCATCAAATAGAACATGTCTAGTGACAAAGAAACGATTGGTGCGAATAGAAAAACAAATATACCCCTTACACTGACCTGCATACCCTAGAAAAATACAAGTGGAAGTCTTGGGCTGAAGCTTGTTAGAATTATAAGGCTTGAGTAAAGGAAAACAAGCACAACCAAAAATTCACAGATGATTAACAACGGTGGAAAACCATATAGCAGGAAATATGGTGATTTGTGTTGAAGAATTTGACAGGGCATTCTATTAATCAAATAAATGGAAGTAGCACAAGCATGAAACCAAAATTTCAGAGGTAAATGGGCAGTTTGTAATAGAGTGATGGTTGTTTCTAAAATATGCCAATGTTTATGCTCAGCAAGGCCATTTTGTTCCGGAGTATAGGGACAAGACATTTGATGGATAATACCCTTGGTAAGGAGGTAATGTTTGAATTTATTACTAAGATACTCACCATCCCCATCACTCTGAAAGACTCGAAGAGTAGTAGAAAATTGAGTAACTAAGAAGGTATGAAAGTAAACAAAAAATGGAATAAACCTCTCCTTTATTAATCATTGGAAAAATCTAAGTAAATTGAGTACATTCATCAATGAAGCTAATATAATATCTGAAACCTTCAACAGATACAGTGGGAGAAGGCCCCCAAACATCACTATGAATGACTTCTAAAGGTTTAACAAATTTAACTGCCGGATAAAGAAAAGGAAGTTTGGCAAGTTTACCTTCTAAACAAGTGGTACAAACAAATTTGGATGTGTCTGAGGTGAAAGAAATCTGGGATTGTTTTAACAGAGTAGAGGTGACTATGTTAGAAGGATGACCAAAACGCTTGTGCCAAAGACTTGTGTTGACCTGTTTACCAAGATAACAAACCGGATTATTTGGAAAGAGAGACTATGAAGGAAACGAAAAAGAGAAAGGAATAGGATATAACCCAGCTCTACACAGTCCCTTGAGGAGGACATTCCCCGTGATTTTGTCCTGAATCCAAAAACCAAAAGCATCACAAATAAAATGGTAGTTGTTATCTTTGCACAACTTATGAATCAATAACAAGTGTTGAGAGAGTTTTGGCACATGCAAAACTTGCTTTAATTGTAAGGAGCAATGAGGGACATCCAGAATAGAAGAACCAATATTAGAAATGGTCAAACCTGAACCTCCTGCAATGGTAACAGTATCAGCTCCTGAGAAAGGTGCAGCCAGATTAAGTTGAGCCAAATCAAAGGTCATATGTGTTGTGGCGCCAGTATCAGCCACCCAAAATTGTTCCAGAGGAGAAGGAGGTGGAAACGCAGCATGCATAGCACTAAGATTACTGGAGGGAGGCTGACCTTGATAGCTGAAATTACCTCGATGGTAACACTGAACAACAATGTGCCCAAATTTCCAGATTTGACATTGAATGGAAGAGGCAAAATTAGAAGGTAGAGTGTGATGCTGATAACAATCAGCAGCTACATGACCTTTCTTAGTGCAAATTTGACATATAGGAATGTCAATGCCAGGACCAAGAATACCAGGGTGAGACGTAGGTGGAACCTGATAAGGACGTGGACTGAACTGATACTAATGACATCCTCTGCCACGTCCCTTAAAGTGAGACCCCCGATTGCCAAAGTATCCACCATTGGAACCAAACATTATGACCATTAAATCCTCCATGGAAACCAGGAGGTGGAGCAGACTTAGAGCTAGAAGGATGAGAATGAGAGTTACCTTCATCAAGAGCAAGAGCTTTGCCAGGAGATACTTGATGTTGAGCCATCATTGCAGGAACAAACGAAGCAGTAGAATAAGTTTGCTCAATAGTAGCTTCTTCAGCCAACAATTGAGACCGAAAATCTTTAAGAGATAACACATTGTCTCGGTCGCGAACCATACACCGAAGGTGTTATAATCAGAAGGAAGACCATTGAGAGCCAAGATGACAATGTCATCATCTTCAAAATAAACCCATGCTATAGAAAGATGATCCCGAGCATCTTTGATTTTCTGCAAATATTGAGTCACAGTATCGGAGCCCTTCTTGATGGTTTGAAGCTCACTTTTCATCTGAAAAATCCGTGCCTTGGTAATTGTGGAAAATCTATCCTTCAGTTGAATCCACATGTCATGAGAGATAACACATCCAATAACTTAGGAGATTGCAGTTGAAGAGAGGGTAGCAATAATCAACTGCATTAATGTCCGGTCATGCATTTTCCAAATTTTATGATCATTAGTTTCAGCACCTTCAATATCAGAAGCTGCATCAAACCGATGTGGATACTTTCTTGATCCATTAACAAATCCTAAAATACCATGACTCTCCAGTAGAATTTGCATTTGAAAGTTCCAGATGAGGTAATTTGTGTCATCCAATTTAATGATTACTGCTGTTGAAACTGTACGAAGTAAAGAGGTAATGGGAGATTGGAGAATCTGTAGTTGAGAAGTTGTTACCATTTTCGAAGTTCAAGTGACAGAAGAGGAAGAGAATCACAGGTTTGAGAAGAGTGTTTGACGAGAAGTCTTTCAGTTTGACAATATATCAAACAGATGATAGGCATATCATTATTATCGGTTTTTTTTATTGAATATGGTGATAATAACGCCAAAAACAGAGATTAGAAGCAGAGAAATCACAAAATCACAAGATACTAACAATCCTAAGCTCTAATACCATGAAAGACTAGCAAGAATTGTTACAGAGATGAACAAGAAGCAAAATAGAAGTAGAGAAAGATACTGTTGTAATGCAGAGGAAGAAGAAGAAAATGTATATATGTTTTATTCACTTGATACATTCCCAGCACTGTTACATTCATTTTATATATCAACAGAAGATGAGAAGCTTGGTTACGTTTTCTACTCAACTGTAACAGAATTCATTAACTGCCTAACCATATTAACAAACTTGCTAACCATTATATTCTCTATTCTCTTTGACAGATGGCTAAAGTAGAGTGGCTGAAGCTGAGGTGGTTGAGGCAGAGCATTTGATATCTTGACATCTCCCTCTCCCGCTATCTATCTAACATTTTGGTTTTTCATGGTACAGGGTTTGTCTAATCCAAGACCTGGATTTGGTATCGTTGTTCCAGGAAATGAAATTCCAGGCTGGTTTAACCATCAAAGTAAGGGATCTTCAATTAGTGTGCAAGTGCCTAGTTGGAGCATGGGGTTTGTTGCGTGTGTTGCATTCAGTGCAAATGGTGAAAGTCCTTCTCTTAATTTTTTGTCATTTCAAAGCCAATGGAAGAGAGAATTATCCTTTGCAGATGTGTATTAGTTGTAACTCTATCCAAGTTCTGTCATATCATATTTGGCTATTCTATCTATCTTTTGATTACCTTAAAGAGCTTAAAGAATGGCAGCTTGGATCCTTCAGCAACATTGAGTTGTCATTTCATTCTTACGAGCGAAGAGTAAAGGTGAAGAATTGTGGTGTCTGTTTGTTATTTTCTCTATATATTACATCACAATCATCTGCCCATTTTATTGTTACAAGCAAAGAAGCAGCTTCTTCATATAAAGATTCTTTAGCTTTTTCATCTTACCATCAATGGATGGCCAATTTTTTCTCTGGCATCAGAGTCGCAGACACTAGAATTGCTTTCATCCATTCAATGCCAAGTCGAGCCCGGAGTTGCATTCCAGATCTGATAAAGCTAAGCAGTTCCAAAAGATCAGAGTTCATATGTCTTAATTGCTGGGAATTGTACAATCATAATGGCCAAGACAGCATGGGGTTGACGATGCTTGAAAGATACCTCAAGGTCTTCTCTTAATCATACCCCAACCTTTTTGTATCTCTCTCCCACTCCCTCTATCTATCTAACATTTTGGTTTTTCATGGTACAGGGTTTGTCTAATCCAAGACCTGGATTTGGTATCGTTGTTATAGGAAATGAAATTCCAAGCTGGTTTAACCATCAAAGTAAGGGATCTTCAATTAGTGTGCAAGTGCCTAGTTGTAGCATGGGGTTTGTTACGGGTGTTGCATTCAGTGCAAATGGTGAAAGTCCTTCTCTTAATTTTTTGTCATTTCAAAGTCAATGGAAGAGAGAATTATCCTTCGCCGATGTGTATTAGTTGTAACTCTATCCAAGTTCTGTCAGATCATATTTGGCTATTCTATCTGTTGTAACCCATTTTCGGGTCCCCACAAAAATAAAAATAAAATAAATAGCCAAAGGAGGTTAGAAAAATAACGGAAGGCAAAAGCACTTAGAAAATGGTCAGAATTTTGGTCAAGGAGTATAAAGATACAAAGATTGCATTTTTGACAGTATATTCTTGAAGGATGAGGGCCCTGTTTAGAAGGAAAATTTATATTTTGAGGAGAAAAGCCCAAATTTGGATGTTTATGGACTTAATTGGATTTTTAATTGGATTTATAGAGGATTTGATTGCAAGGAAAATTGATTTTTAAGTCAATTTGGGCTTTAATTAGAAGAAATTTAAGTTTTGGGGCCAAAATATTTTTTTTAGGATTTTATTAAGTCAAATCAGGGGCTTAATTGCATAAATATTGAAGTTTAAGGGCCAATTAGGGACTTAATTGAGAAAATCCGAAACCAGGGACCAATTTGGAAAAGGTGCCTTAATTTACTGTTCACTTTCTTCCTCAAAAAGCTGCCTGAGTGGCTGCTTTCCAGGCGCGTTTTCCGGCTCGTGTGGTCTCCAAATCCGACAAAACTTGCACCAACATGTCCAAATGAAACCCCTTTATCCCGGAGAATGGTCCGGTCGGGTCGGAAAAGTTAGAAACGGCTCCGTTGAGTGGCTCAAAGTGGCCACCTCGGGCAGTTCACAGCCTTGAGCTGCCAAATTTGGCAGCTCGAGGTGCACACTTTGAGCCAACGGTTGAGATGCTTCCCAACTGAATCAAGGGCTGAAATTTTTCCCCAACGTAGACAAGATTTCCCTCTTCCACAGCCTATAAATAGAGTCGGATTTGATGATCTGAGGGAGAATAAATTCGGGTCCAAAGTCAGCCAAAAACCAGCATTTTCGCCCAATTTCTGCAGATTTTTCTTCTTTTTCTTTCTTCCTCTGCAACAGGAAACCGACGCCATCTTCCTCCAACTCCACCACTAACCACCGTCACAGACACCCGACCACAGCTCCAAGACTCCTTTCTCCCCGATTCCAGCCTTTTCCCGTTGTTTTCTTCTACCCCTCAGCCACTTTGAGCACGCAGGCCAGCAGCAGCAGAGAAATTTTTTTTCTTCAGCCATAGGTTACTCCTTCAGCAACATCCTTCTCTTCCCTGCAGAAGTGGCACTGGTAGTAGCAACACTGAAGGGCCACCATTGAGACAATCATCTTTCAGCTAGCGAGTAAGGGCGTTTCTTCGTGAGCAGCGTTTAGTCTTCTCCCTCCATTTCGCCTCCAGCCGTTGTCTAGCAGGTAAGCCTTTTATTCCCAGCTTTTGCATGCATTCTTGCATTTAAGAAATTTAATTCACTTGAACAGTAACCGGGTAAGGCATGTGTACTTTTTGGTAAAATTAGAAATCTAGCATTTAAAATACCTGGTTTTCGTCAACAAAAAAAATGTTTATTAAAAAAAAAATGTTTTGTTTTCATGCATACGGCCAATACCCTAACATGTTTTAAATGTTTTTTTATATATACAAAAAATATTGGAAGTTTTGAAAATGTGTTTTCGCATGGATTTCTTAAACACCACAAAAATTGTTTTCTTTCATTTCTGGATTTTACAACATGTTTGTAGAACTCCAAAGGGTATTGGCCAATATTCCAAAAACTATAAAAATCTTTTATGGGGGGGGGGAATTCATCTATTATTCATCGCTAATGTTTGGATAAAGAAATCCTTAAAGGACGAATATCCAAAATATTATTGGGAGTAGTAAATCCGCACACATCCTTGAAAGAAGCCTTGATTATAATCGAGGACATTTCAAAACTTTAAATTTTTTTACTCCACGGTTTACGAGCCATGAAAGTATGAAATACTAAGGCGAAAGGAGGCTTTTAAAAGCGCTTTGAATTTCCTTAGATTTCTAAATTTTTTGTCCCTCCTTCTTGCGATTTACGAGTCTCAAACTCTTGAAATACTAAGGGAAAAATGAGCTTTCAAAGCACATGGAATCTCCTTGGATTTCTATCCAAATAAATTTTATTTGAATCAAACCTAGGAAAATTGATGGGATTAGAAAACACCAATACCATAGCAATTATAGAGCAAACCAAACACCAAGCAGCTTACCTTAGGTAGGGCGTACTAGGGGTGCTAATACCTTCCCTTTACGCAACCAGTCCCTTACTTTAGAATCTCTGAAAGACCAGTTAGGGTTCCTAGTGACCAAAATACTAGGTGGCGACTCCAACGAACGAATTCAAAGCAAACGCAACATACTAGAAAAATCGTCAGCCGATGCCGCGCGCCAGGAATTTTTATGGGGTGCGACAGAATGGCGACTCCACTGGGGACCCTAGGACTAAGCTTGGTAATTGTTTTTTTATTATGCTATGTGTTGTTGTTTTTCTTTTTTTACTATGAATGGTTTGCTTTGTTTAAAAGCTTTAGCATACATTTTACATTCTATCATACATGGCATAGTCATGCATCACTTTATTATTATTATTTTGGAGAGCACACACATGTAACTTTAAGATTAAGTGGAGGACTAGCAGCTTGCCTTATGACTTGAGTCAAGGTTTAAGTTTGTGTAAACCCCAACTCTTTGCTGAGTGTTTAGACTGATTGTGATTGGTACACGTACCATCCCACTATCTGCTAGACCTCCATATCGCCTTTACAAGGGTGATCACTGGAACAACAAGAGACCTTCTTTTAGAGACCCAGTAGTAAACCTACCCAATGTCTCAATAAAGGAACTAGAGCCTATCCTTAGGATGTATGCTCCATAATATCTTTTTGCATCCAAACAAGCCTAAGCTCAAAGCATCTTGAATCTCAAGACCTTTATTCAAAAGCTAGCCAAGGGAGAGATGTTCTAGAATTGGGAGACCCAAGAAGCTCCATTGGTGTTCAAAATTTAATCAACAATGCTTATTTGATCATGATATTGTGTTGTTTTCCTTTTTCAACTTTTTAAATTGAGGTTCCAAATGCCTTTTCAAAAGTTCATCTTGGTGTTTTTACACATCATTTTTCTTTTCAAAACGAATCTTCCATAACTACACCTGCACTTTACACTAAGAATGAATGGCTGGACTTTAAAGAATCCATATTAGTTGTAGAAGAGGAAGAATGGTAGGAAAATAACATTAGGGGATTCACAAAAACGAACAACATGAACAAGCTTGGAAACACGCTACAAGGTCATGCCGTTTGGGTTAAAGAACGTTGGGGCACCTACCAAAGGGCTATGTTGACTCTATTTCACGACATGATGCATAAAGAGATTAAAGTATACATGGATGACATGACCTAGAGAAGGAGAGAATCATGTCCAAATATTGAAGGAATTAGTTGAAAGACTAAGAAAGTACAAGTTGAGGTTTAACCATGCAAGGTGTTCATTCGGGTGAAATCTAGGAAGTTGTTGGAATTTATGAGTGACAAAGGGATAGAAGTGGACCCTGATTAAGTAAAGGTTATTCAACCTATGCCTAAGAAGGATGTAAGGAGGTTCTTGGGAAGGTTGAATTACATTGCTCAATTTATATCCCAATTAACCACGACTTATGACCTCATCTTTAATTGTTAAGGAAGAAGAATCTTGGAATTTGGAATAAGAATGTGAAGAAGCTTTCACGAAAATCAAGCAATACCTACTGAATCCACCCCTATCTATCGAGTTGAATTGAAAAATGGCAAGTTCTACTAGCTGAGTACAACATAGTATATATGACAAGGAAAGCCATGAATGTCATCGCCGATCACCTAGCTGACCATGTTGTGAAAGTTTATGGGCTGTTAAAATTTAATTTTTCGGATAAAGATAGTACCGCAGGACGAAAACCGGGTATTTTAATACCGAATTTATATTTTTACAATGTAAAATACAGACCGATATTAAGCAAAATTGATAAAAACATGTGCTGGAAAAATTGTAAAAATTCTATATAAGAAAAAAAAAATTGAAATGGATTGAAATGGGCCGGACCCGGCCCATTTCAGTGGGCTGGGCCAAACCTGGCCCAAATGCATGGGCTGGGCTCGGGCCCAGCCCACCTTAGCAGCTTCACCTCGCCTGCAGGCGTGCACCGTGCACGTCCTGCATGGCGAGGGAAGAAAATAAAAATAAAAGGGGGCAGTGTTTACCTGGAGAGGCGGCGACGCCGGCGACTGCTGGTGGCAGCGAAGGCGGAGACAGTGCTGGCGATGGCAGTGGCAGCCTCTCCCCTGTTTTTCTTCTTCGGTGCAGAGGTGAGAACCTCTTTCTTTTCTTCTTCTGCTCTCTCTCTCGGTCCTCTCCTTCTCTCCCCTCTCTCTTCTCCCTTCTGTTCTTCTTCTCCTTCTTTGGTTCTCCCCTGTTTTTATAGGCAAAAAACAAGGGAGACGTCATGGTGGGGCGGCCACTGTTGGCCGCCCCCTCCACTACCGTTTCAAAGGATAAACGTTAGGCAATGGTGGGCGTCTTTTTGCGCAAAAAAGGGGAAAGAAAGTAGGCGAAAAGGGAGAAGAAAAATCTTCTTCTTCCCCTGCCTCGCGCGTCCAGGGGAAGAAGAAGACCTACAGTGCCTTCAAAACGGCACCGTTTTGGGCTTCTTCTTTTTTTTTTTTTTTTTGCAACAGTGGATGAAACGACGCCATTTTGGTCAAAACGCGCCGTTTCATTTAAAAGGAAAAGGCGCCAAAACGCGTCAGATTCAAAGAAGTCCCTCAATTTGCGCGCGTTTTGCATTTTAGTCCTTGGTCTCGGATTTCTTCAATTAAGTCCCTAATTGGCCATTAAACTTCAATATTTATGCAATTAAGCCCCTGATTTTACCAATTTTAGTTCCAAAAATTATAATTTGACCCCAGAAAATTAATTTCTTCTAATTAAAGCCCAAATTAACTCTAAAATCAATTTTTTTGCAATTAAAACCTCTATAAATTCAATTAAACCTTCAATAAAATTTAATTGAGTCCATAAACTTCTAATTTTGCATTTTTCTTCCTCAAATTGATTTTTCTTTGTCATCGGGGCTCTCATCAGTCAATGATATACTGTCAAAAATTAATTTTTATATTTTTGAACATCCTCAATCAATTTTTGAGCATTTTTAGGGCGCTCTGACATTTTTTCACTGTTATATTTTTTTATAATATATTTTTTGATTTTTTTGTATTTTATTATTTTTTATGTGGGGACCTAAAAATGGGTTACAACAACTGAAACATTCCATTCTAATTGAAAAAATAAAACACTTACCGGAACAGAATTGACAACCTTGGTTTTATGTCATAGCGATACTTTCCTGGTCAGATACCTTGGACCTCTTGGAGCCAATCCCAGCAGACTCTCAACTTGGAAACTAGTGTTGTCCATAATCAAAGCAAAGCTAAGCACTTGGAAAGCAAAATTTCTGAGTATGGCTGGGAGGATATGTCTAATTAAATCAGTCTTGAGCTCGCTTTCTTTGTACTACGTGCCTGGTTTTGCTATACCAAAGGGAATTACTAAAGTCATCTTCTCTATAATCCACTCATTTCTTTGGAAGGGAACCTCAAACCCTCGTGGCATTTTTAAGGTGGCTTGGCACGAGGTAATCAAGAGTAAATCCTATAGCGGTCTCAGGATGGGATCCCTCCACAACAAAAATTTGGCAAGACTACATACTTCAAAAATACCAGCCTCATTTTACAAATGCTCTTTTTGTGTTTACAGGTTCTTTATCTCCAACTTAGCATGACATGGTTTTGTCAATCTCCTCGAATCAAAGCATAGCCACTCCTCTACATCCCAATGTCGGGTTCAAGGTGAGTGACAGGAGGAGCATCCAGTTTTAGACTGACTGTTGGCTAGGCTCTGCAACCACTCTCTAGCTCTTATTCCCCAGACTTTATAACCTCTCCCTGCAGCAAACAACCAGCCTTGCAGATATATATAATTCGATAGATACTTTGCTCAACCTGACTTGGAGAAGACCCCTTCGACCCTGTGAGATCTACATACGGGAGAGCTTGATTGTAGAGGTGCAACATGGTCTCGTCTTCTCTGATGGTGAAGACCGCAAGATATGGAAATTCCACACCTCTGACGTCTACTCAGTTCACTCAAGATGCCTCTTCTTTGATAGTCTCTCGGCTACAGAAAATCACCCCTCCCCTGTTCTGCTTTGGAAAGGGTATGCCCCTCCAAAAGTGGATGTGGGCATATGGCTCCTTCTAAATGGCAGCCTTAGTACAAAATGTTTTATAGCTGAGAGGAGGACCATTAATAAAAGGAAGCTCTTTGCCCTTTCTACTGCAAGGAAATTGAGACAATAAATCATCTTTTCCATCTGTGTCCTATAACATGGTTTCTCTAGGGTAGATTCTTGAACTGGCTCGGTCGTTCAGGTTGAATGGTCCGGCTTGATCGGTGGAAATTTTCAACGTCGTGCCATTACCCTTCTTTGTAAAGGTCTATACTGGTCAATCTGGATAGCACGCAACCATCTAATTCTCAAGTCTAAGGCTCCAAATTGGGATGTGATATTTTATCTCACCTTTTACCATTTAGCTTTTTAGTTGAAGTCTTCAGTTAAAAATTTCAACTACATAGACCCAGATCGTTTTAGAAATCCTAAATGTATAATGAACTGAATTAACTAATTAGGTCCATCGTTGCTTAGTTCTTTTTCTTTACAAGTTCCCCTTGTATTCTATCTTTCTTTTAGCTCCACCTACTCAATGGGGTTGCCTTATATATAATTCTCTCGATTACTGTCAACAAGAAAAGAAAAGAGGGAGGGGTGGAGGAGAACTTGACTCAATTTGTTTTGGCTTTTGATTCTTCATATTTTCTAAGTGTAAGAAAACTTTCCATGATGATCCATCATGTTGCTTTTCATGTTTCTTCTTGGATTGAGTAGAATTGGTATTATGTGAAGGTGGATTATTGATATTATGATGGTTTGAATGCATAGATTTATGTTGATTATATGTTTGTTAAGGGAATAAATGCTTGGGCTTGTCTATATATATATATATATATATATATATATATATATATAGATTAACCAACTTGGTCATATAGCCATACGAGGGATGAGTGGAAAAAAAAAAAAACATAGCTTCCACTAAAAACTGTGGTAAAGGATTTAGTTGAATGGAAGAATAAGCTCATGGGTTATGAAAGTTCTCTTTTATGCATATTTTTATTATCATATATTTTTTTAGAATTGATATTAAATTTAAACAATAAAATCAACGTGTGTTCAATTTTTGGGAACCAACGTTAAAATATTTTTTTTTTAATCAAAAGAAATTTTTAAAAAAAAATAGTATAATTAACAGCAATAAAAAAATTAGAATTAAATATATAATAAAAGTAACTTTTCATAAAAAATAATACTACAAGGACGACGTGGCTTTGCATAACTAACTCGAGGTGCATATTTAAAAATTTCAATTTTTTTTTAATTATTAGGAGATACTTCCAACTACTCATATATATATATATATATATATATATATATATATATATATATATTGGCTCTTGCAACGGCATCCACCAATGTGAGAGAAACGTATTCATGATTACACCTTGACAATCCTTTCCAACCAACTGCTTGATGTGTTGTGTGCTAATCCATCAAAATTTATACTTTTGAGCCAATGAAAATAAAGGTCGCGAAGAGGGTGATGTCGCTGATGGTTGGTTCTCTTCCTCCTTTGTGAGTATTTGTGGCCGTTCGGCCTCGGAGATTAACATCAACCACATTACAGTTGAGGCAGGCAATTAATGGTGCTTCAGCAGGAAGAAATATTGGATTATCTCTTGGAGTCTTCGTCTATGCTATCTTCATTACGGGTAGAAAGTCTCGGGAGATGAGTGGCTGGGATTCATTAATGATTAGCGGCGTTAAGAATTTTCATTATTGGACGGAGAACCATTTTTATGAGTTTGCATTTGGTGTTCGAGCTATGGTGGCTACATTATCCTAGAGGTTGGATTCAGTTTTGTTATACAAGCACTAATATATTAAAAATTTTAAAAAAATAATAAAAAAAATAAGGATAAAAATCAAAATATAAAATAAATTAGAGTATAACTAAAATTTTTCAATTGAAGGGTTAACTGAAAAGAAAAATAACTTGAACAAAAACAAAAATAAAAAAATAATGAAGATAAAATTGAAAAAAATAATCCACCATAAACTTGGATTGAATGGTGAGATTAAAAGCCAATAAAACTTTTATAAAAGAGTTAAGGAAAAAAAATCCAAAGAATATAGATCAAATAAAAAAAAGAATATGTGAAAATTCAAAATTGAAAGGTTAAATTGAAAAGAAATAACACGTATACAAAAGGGCAAAAGGAAACAAAAATATAAATTGAGGACCAAATTAAAAAGTATAATGTATTATAAATTAGAATTGAAGGACTAAATTAAAAAAAAATAAAACTTTTATTAAAGGCTCAATGATGAAAATAAAAAAAATTTATTGAAGGACCAATTTTTGGGGGAGCAATAAAAAGAAAAGACCTACTAACAACAAAGCTATAATTATTGAATTGTTGACGAGAGGGAAAGAGGTGATTGTAGAGTGGCTGTTGGGGCTGCTGGTGTGGGTGGTGGATGTTGTGGTGGTTTGATGTGGCTATTTGGGTTGGAGTGAAGGAGTGGAGTTGTTGCAACGATGACAGAGGGGCTAGTTCATTGGTTAAGGTTTCTGACAAGGTGAGGGCGATCAAGAATTGAGGTTTTTGTATTGATAGAAATGGAGAAAAACTACAATCTTGAAAGCAAAAAATGGCATCACCAAGGGAAGTGTTATTGAAAGCTATGGCGGCGGCAAATTGTGTATCTTATTCCTTACCAGTTTTTAATCGGAAACTTATAAATCTATGGAAAATTGGAAGGTGCACCGGAGAAGTTGGAAATATCCGTTAAAATAAAAGCTTACGACGACATAAGTTTTAAAGAATTTGATTATTTCAATAAGGCCTTTCTATAAAAATAGTGTTGGTACCTCAAGAATAATCCTAATGATTTGTGTAGCAGAGTGCTTAAAGAGATTCGAATTAATATCCCAAAAAGTTGGATTGGAAAGCAGTTTCAGACCGTTTGGAAATTTGATTTTTTTAAATTAACTTTTTTATATTTTAAATTGTTTTAACATACTTAAATCAAAATTATTTTTTAAAAAATTAATAAAAAAATTATTTTAATATATTTAAAAAAACATATTTTAAAAAAATAGCTGCTATAATATCTCCAAGCACCGTTGTTAAAAGGTTTGAGATTAGATATTGGGAATGGGAGAAGAAGTGGTATTTGGGATCGGAGAGGAATTAAAGTTGGGTGTTTGTGATAAAAATATTAAAGTTGGAGATTCTAAACTCAATTTAATATGAATATTTTTTTTGTTTTTCGTTAATTAGTTCCAGTTCATCGGGTGGTGGCGCCTAAGTTTATTTTTTAAAAAAAATCAATTGGAATTTATAATATTTAATGTAAGAGTTTTGTAGTTATTAGTTTGAAAATTCATTAAAAAATACTTTTCAACTGTGATGTGTGTGTCCCAACCCCTGCTCTTAAAAATATTTCTATAAATTCTTATTATTTTCATTTTAACTATTTTTATGTAGACAATAATTAACGATTTTTGTGATTCACCTTGGAACTTTTGCATGCACATATTAATGCAAAGTTCTTGGAATGCAAAAGCTTTATGCGCTGGAAAAGAGACAAATTTTGTTAAATAATATGGACTTGATAATTCATTAAAAATTATGAATCACTCAATTGTGATGGGTGTGGCCAATGCGCGTTCGATATCCCTTTCATTTCTCTTTTTGTTTTTTGTCCACCGAAACTCCATCTTCTTTATAGTGTAAAGAAAAAGATCCGTAAGAAAATCATTGGAAACTTACCAGTACGAGTTCTTGACCTCAAGAAACCGGAAAAAATTCGAAGTCATTGGAATAAAAAGAAAGAAAAGGGCTTTGGAAGTTGGTTACTAAGATACCAGAAGAAGAAAAAATACTGGGCTTGGCTGGATATTGTGCCTCTTTAGCCAACACTTACCACACGGTTTGTTTGGTCTAGATTCGTGAAATACTCGTAGAAATTTGGTGTTTTCTGATTTCTAAGTAGAATTATACATGTTCCAGCTTGAAATTGCTAATTAGTAGATTTAATTGCCGACTTTCTTGATCTTACCTTCTGTTTCATGTTTGACCACAGGAGCGTGGAAAACAATTGCTGAACCAAGCGAGCTAGTTGAGGCTAGAAGGATTGGTACTATATCGCTATAGGGATTTTCATGGCTTCCACCAGCGTGCAAGGAATAACCTCATCTTCATCTTCATCTTCTCCTCCTCCACTATATATGTATGATGTGTTCCTTAGTTTTAGAGGCAAAGACACCCGGAACAACTTTACTAGTCATCTATATACTAGTCTGGCACAGAGAGGCATCGATGTGTACATGGATGATAGGGAGCTCGAGAGAGGAAAGACCATAGAACCTGCTCTCTGGAAGGCCATCGAAGAATCAAGGTTTTCTGTCATTATATTTTCAAGAGATTACGCATCTTCACCATGGTGCTTGGATGAACTTGTCAAGATTGTTCAGTGCATGAAAGAGATGGGCCAAACTGTTCTGCCAGTTTTTTATGATGTGGATCCCTCAGAGGTAGCCGAGCGGAAACGGAAATATGAGAAAGCCTTCGGTGAGCATGAACAAAATTTCAAGGAAAATTTGGAGAGGGTCCGGAACTGGAAAGATTGTCTCTCTACGGTGGCCAATCTATCAGGCTGGGACTTACGGAATAGGTAAATCATCTATCTACATCTTTTTATTCTCAAATTCACCCTGTAGTGTTTCAACTTTGCTTCTTTTATTTTTTTAAAATATTTTTCAATTAAAACGTGTGATTAAATATCAAAATAATCACAATACAACAAGAATTTCAAAACTAATTCTTGAATAAATAATTATTAGTATATGTTTTTTATCCATTAAATAGCTATTTAACGATTCTTTTCTCTATGATCTAACTAATTTTTCCTTAATTTTGACTTTTAAAATAAAAGAGGAGCACGTCTCAAATTTCAATTGTTACAGTTTTTAAGAAATACATATTGAACAAAAAATTAAAGAAAAAATCTCAAATTTCTTGCTAATTTTCATTTATTTACCAATGAAAATCCTTTTGTTTGTTTTTATTTAATCTTTTTTGAATGTTTTGTTCACACTAGAAAATTTATTTTTCAATTTATTATATATTCTTTATCGCAAATCAATTAGCAAATGCTTTAGTGTTCTTTGAGTTTTGTTAATCAAAAACTGGTAAATAATATTCAATGAATGATAAAATTATGGATTCGATGATGAAACACTTGGTAGTAAATGTATATTTTTTCATATGCATGATTTTTAGAATTTAATTCTTATGAAATATTGATCTTATGTGATCAAGCATTCTAATATTTACATAAAATTCCTTTGTTTTCTTTGGTTTTTCTTTATATATATTTTGAAAATAAAAAAAATATCGAATAGAAAAATGAAATTTTTTTAAAAAAGTTGAAACACAAATCTAGCATGAACAAATAAAAAGTTAGCTTAAAAAAATAAAATTTGTGAAGAAATGACAACATATTCATCATAAGAAATAAACATTTGACTAAATTTTTTGAATATATTGGTTTTAACTTTTCAAAATAAAATAAAAATATTTTCCATCATGAATTAATAAAAAAATTCTGACTATTTATAAATAAAAGATATATATATATATATATATATATATATATATATTGTGAATATTTTTTTTTTTATGTTTTTCTTTTTAATTTGGAATTAAATTTTGATAGGTGCCTTTTTATTAAAAAAATATAAAATTAATGTAAAAACAATTTCAAACTAGTATAGGTGGGTAATAAAACTTTCCAAACTAGCATTGTTTCACGAGTTGTAGAGTCCGTTTGGGAACGTGGTTTGCCGTGTTTTTTTAAATTTTGAATTTTTTTAAAATTAGTTTTTTTTAATGTTTTCAAATCATTTTGATGTGCTGATATCAAAAATAATTTTTAAAAAAAAAAAATTTATTTTGATGCATTTCTAAGCAAAAAAACACTTTGAATCACAATTCCTATCACAATTCCTTCTCAATTTTTATATTTAGTTAACTTTAGTTCTATTATTACGATTATTTCATCCATTAATTTGCAAAAAAAGAAGAATATCAACATATGTGATATTTGTGCATCTCAAGGTGCGTAGATTGGATTTGGGCATCCACTTAAACTATGTTAGTCTAAGAAATGTTTTTTGGGTAGCATATGGGAAAAAACTCAAAAATTAATAAATTTAAAGTTGTTTTTTAAAAGTTTACTATGCAAGATAATTGAAATTTTTGTTAAAAATAATTATAAAAATAACTTAGTGGTCAGCAAAAAATATGATAGAACTCCATTTTCCTTTTGGTCTGTCAAAACCAAACTTAATGGAGAGTTTTTGTTCTTGTATGCATGCTTTTTTAGTAACTGTGTGATTTTATTGGCAATAAGATAGCTATTGTACGGACCATTCTTAGCATTAATACAATCTTAGTTTCTTTTTCAGTTTATTCTTTCCTTTTCTCTTTGTTGTTGAAGCTATCTATTGTCAGAGCCCTATCTTTCTCAAAGATTGATGTATTAATTTCTGGCTAACAGCCATACATTTTCTAGCTACATATTTATTTTCCCATTATCACTATCTGATTTGATTTGCACACAGCATGATTAATGTTTTGCACCCTCCTATGCAGGAAAGAATCGGAATCAATTAATATAATTGTTGAATACATATCCTACAAACTAAGCATCACTATGCCAGTTAGCAAAAAATTAGTGGGAATAGATTCTCGTCTAGAGATATTAAATGGTTTTATAGGTGAAGATGTTGGCGAAGCAATCTTCATAGGGATTTGTGGAATGGGTGGCATAGGTAAGACGACTGTTGCAAGGGTAGTATATGATAGCTTTCGTTGGCAATTTAAAGGCAGCTGCTTCTTAGCAAATATCAGAGAAGTTTTTGCTGAGAAAGATGGACCACGTCGTTTGCAGGAACAACTTCTTTCTGAAATATTAATGGAACGTGCTAATATATGTGATTCATTTAGAGGTATTGAAATGATAAAGCGGAGGCTACAACATAAAAAGATTCTTGTTGTTCTTGATGATATAGATGACCATAAACAACTAGAATCCCTGGCTGCAGAGAGTAAATGGTTTGGTCCAGGGAGCAGAATTCCTTAATTTGCAAAAAAACACTTTGAATCACAATTCCTATCACAATTCCTTCTCAATTTTTATATTTAGTTAACTTTAGTTCTATTATTACGATTATTTCATCCATTAATTTGCAAAAAAAGAAGAATATCAACATATGTGATATTTGTGCATCTCAAGGTGCGTAGATTGGATTTGGGCATCCACTTAAACTATGTTAGTCTAAGAAATGTTTTTTGGGTAGCATATGGGAAAAAACTCAAAAATTAATAAATTTAAAGTTGTTTTTTAAAAGTTTACTATGCAAGATAATTGAAATTTTTGTTAAAAATAATTATAAAAATAACTTAGTGGTCAGCAAAAAATATGATAGAACTCCATTTTCCTTTTGGTCTGTCAAAACCAAACTTAATGGAGAGTTTTTGTTCTTGTATGCATGCTTTTTTAGTAACTGTGTGATTTTATTGGCAATAAGATAACTATTGTACGGACCATTCTTAGCATTAATACAATCTTAGTTTCTTTTTCAGTTTATTCTTTCCTTTTCTCTTTGTTGTTGAAGCTATCTATTGTCAGAGCCCTATCTTTCTCAAAGATTGATGTATTAATTTCTGGCTAACAGCCATACATTTTCTAGCTACATATTTATTTTCCCATTATCACTATCTGATTTGATTTGCACACAGCATGATTAATGTTTTGCACCCTCCTATGCAGGAAAGAATCGGAATCAATTAATATAATTGTTGAATACATATCCTACAAACTAAGCATCACTATGCCAGTTAGCAAAAAATTAGTGGGAATAGATTCTCGTCTAGAGATATTAAATGGTTTTATAGGTGAAGATGTTGGCGAAGCAATCTTCATAGGGATTTGTGGAATGGGTGGCATAGGTAAGACGACTGTTGCAAGGGTAGTATATGATAGCTTTCGTTGGCAATTTAAAGGCAGCTGCTTCTTAGCAAATGTCAGAGAAGTTTTTGCTGAGAAAGATGGACCACGTCGTTTGCAGGAACAACTTCTTTCTGAAATATTAATGGAACGTGCTAATATATGTGATTCATTTAGAGGTATTGAAATGATAAAGCGGAGGCTACAACATAAAAAGATTCTTGTTGTTCTTGATGATATAGATGACCATAAACAACTAGAATCCCTGGCTGCAGAGAGTAAATGGTTTGGTCCAGGGAGCAGAATTATCATAACAAGCAGAGATAGACAAATGTTGACTAGAAGTGGTGTTGCTAGAATTTATGAGGCTGAGAAATTGAATGATGATGATGCTCTTATGTTGTTTAGCCAGAAAGCTTTCAAAAATGACCAGCCTGCTGAAGATTTTGTGGAACTATCCAAGCAAGTTGTGGGTTATGCTAATGGCCTTCCATTGGCTCTTGAAGTTATAGGTTCGTTTATGCATGGAAGAAGTATCCTTGAATGGGGAAGTGCGATTAATAGACTAAATGATATTCCTGACCGTGAAATTATTGATGTGCTTCGCATTAGTTTTGATGGCCTCCATGAATTAGAGAAGAAAATATTTTTAGACATTGCTTGTTTCCTTAAAGGATTTAAAAGAGATCAAATAATAAGGATACTTGACAGTTGTGGATTCCATGCACATATTGGAACACAAGTTCTTATTGAGAAATCACTCATAAGTGTCTCTCGGGATCAAGTCTGGATGCATAATTTATTACAGATAATGGGTAAGGAAATTATTCGTTGTGAATCCCCTGAAGAGCCTGGAAGGCGTAGTAGATTGTGGACATACGAGGATGTTTGCCTTGCACTGATGGACAACACAGTAAGTAGCTGATAGAGAACATTATCCATAAGATTTCATGAAGTTTATTTTAATTTACGCTCCATCTCTACTTTGTATTTGTTTTTTATTTGTATTCCCCTTTTGGTTGACAGGGAAAAGAAAAAATAGAAGCCATTTTCCTGGACATGCCTGAAAAAAAAGATTCACAATGGAACATGGAAGCCTTCTCTAAAATGAGCAGACTAAGATTGCTCAAAATCAACAACGGCATTCTTACCCTTCAAAATGCATTGCTTTCTGAAGGACCTGAAGATCTTTCTAATAAGTTACAATTTCTTGAATGGCATTCTTACCCTTCAAAATCATTGCCAGTTGGTTTGCAGGTGGATCAGCTAGTTGAACTTCACATGGCTAACAGTAGTTTTGAGCAATTATGGTATGGGTATAAGGTGAGATCAACTAATTTAAAAGCCTTTGTATTTTTTTATCGTTTTCTTATATATGTATGATAGTAGTATCCATATTTATTCTCCCCTGACTGATTGCAGAGTGCAGTTAATTTGAAAATCATCAATCTCAGCAATTCACTAAACCTGATCAAGACTCCAGATTTTACTGGAATTCCGAATCTCAAGAACCTGATTCTTGAAGGTTGTACTAGTTTGTCTGAGGTCCATCCATCACTTGCACATCACAAAAAGCTTCAATATATGAATCTTGTGAACTGCAAAAGCATTAGGATTCTCCCGAACAATCTAGAAATGGAATCACTTAAAGTTTGCATTCTTGATGGCTGCTCAAAACTTGAGAAGTTTCCAGATATAGTAGGAAACATGAACTGTTTGATGGTGCTTCGATTGGATGGGACTGGTATTACAAAACTATCTTCATCGATGCATCATTTGATTAGCTTAGGTCTATTGAGCATGAACAATTGCAAGAACCTTGAAAGCATTCCAAGTAGCATAGGTTGTTTGAAATCCCTTAAAAAACTTGATCTGTCTGGTTGCTCTAAACTTAAATATATACCAGAGAATTTGGGGAAAGTTGAAAGTTTGGAGGAGTTTGATGTAAGTGGAACTTCAATAAGACAACCGCCAGCATCCATTTTTCTTTTAAAGAATCTTAAAGTATTATCTTTTGATGGATGCAAAAGAATAGCTGTGAATCCCACGGATCACAAGTTGCCTTCTTTGTTGGGTTTGTGTTCTTTAGAAGTATTGGATTTATGCGCCTGCAATCTAAGAGAAGGGGCACTTCCTGAAGATATTGGCTGCTTATCTTCATTGAAGTCTTTAGATCTGAGCCAGAATAACTTTATTACCCTGCCTGAAAGCATAAATCAGCTTTCTAGACTCGAAATGCTTGTCTTGGAGGATTGTAGGATGCTTGAATCATTGCCTGAGGTTCCATCAAAAGTTCAAACATTAAATTTGAATGGTTGTATACGCCTAAAAGAAATTCCAGATCCGATAAAGCTAAGCAGTTCCAAAAGATCAGAGTTCATATGTCTTAACTGCTGGGAATTGTACGAGCATAATGGCCAGGACAACATGGGGTTGGCGATGCTTGAAAGATACCTCAAGGTCTTCTCTTAATCATACTCAACCTCTTTGTATCTCTCTCCCTCTCCCTTTATCTATCTAACATTTTGGTTCTTCAAGGTACAGGGTTTGCCTAATCCAAGACCTAGATTTGGTATCGCAGTTCCAGGAAATGAAATTCCAGGCTGGTTTAACCATCAAAGTAAGGGATCTTCAATTAGTGTGCAAGTGCCTAGTTGGAGCATGGGGTTTGTTGCGTGTGTTGCATTCAGTGCAAATGGTGAAAGTCCTTCTCTTTCTTGTCATTTCAAAGCCAATGGAAGAGAGAATTATCGTTCGCCGATGAGTATTAGTTGTAACTCTATCCAAGTTCTGTCAGATCATATTTGGCTATTCTATCTATCTTTTGATTACCTTAAAGAGCTTAAAGAATGGAAGCATGGATCCTTTAGCAACATTGAGTTGTCATTTCATTCCTACCAGCGACGAGTAAAGGTGAAGAATTGTGGTGTTTGTTTGTTATCATCACAACCATCTGCCCATTTTATTGTTACAAGTTTACAAACAGCTTCTTCATGTAAAGCTTCTTTAGCTTTTTCTTCATCTTACCATCATTGGATGGCTAGTGTTTTCCCTAGCATCAGAGCCGCAGGCACTAGTAATGCTATCACCTATTTAAAGTCAGATCTAGCGCGGAGAGTCATTATCCCGGTCAAGAAGGAACCAGAGAAAGTAATGGAAATTAGATCCAGACTCTTTGAGGCCATTGAAGAATCAGGGTTGTCAATTATTATATTTGCAAGAGAATGTGCTTCTTTACCTTGGTGCTTTGACGAACTTGTCAAGATTTTCGGATTCATGGATGAGATGAGATCGGACACTGTGTTTCCAGTTTCTTATGATGTCGAACAATCAAAGATAGATGATCAAACAGAAAGTTACACAATTGTTTTTGATAAGAATGAAGAAAATTTCAGGGAAAACAAGGAGAAGGTACAAAGATGGATGCATATTCTCAATAAAGTTGAGATTTCATATGTATCGAAAAGGTAATAATTAATTCTTCCTTTTTTATATATTTTTAAAAAATATTTTTTAAATTTATGTTTCAACTAATATTACTCATCTATAATTATTATTATTTATTTATTTATTTATTTTTGGATAGATATAATTTTTATGGTGTTGTTCATATTTAATTTTTAAAAAACTTATTATGATTCATCGATAATTTTTTTTATCTTTTTGTATAAAAAAAATATTTTCAGATATCATAATATATATAGCAACCTTGCATAATATGTTTTCTATTTTTATTTTATTTAATCAATTTAATACGTATGTGTTTTTTTTAATATCATTTGATTGAATAAAAAATTAATTTTAATAATAAATTCAAAAATATAACTAGGTAAATGTTCCGTTTATTAACACATTTGAATTTTTTAAAATTTTATTTTTAGTTATTGTTAATATATTTTTATTATTATTAATTCATATAGTTATCAATTTATTTGATTACATTTATGTATGAACTTTTTAATTTACGGTTTAAATTTTTTTATGTATAAATTTGCATCGAAAAAACATGCATGCACAACTTTTTTGTAAGAGAAAAAAATATATGGTCTATAAAAGACTGTCATCTTTTTTTTTTCCCGCAAACATCTTGCAACAAAAAATTAAAGGTTAGTGAGCGGGGGCCTTAACAAAATGCGGCAATTGGACTTGCTTAACTTAGTAGGCCCAAAAACGAATGACCTTTGCTTCTTCTTTTTTTTTTTTTTATATGTTTTTTTTATTTTATATTTTGATTAACATCCCTTCTCTCTTTTTTTTTTTTTTTTTTATGTTGTTTAGAGGTCCTCTTTGTATGATAGTTTATTTTTTAGTTATGCATTTAATTTTTGAGAAAGTTTTTCTGATTCATTTATAATTTTTTTAACTTTTTGTACAAATAAACTTTATTCTTGAAAATAAATTTTTTTATTTTCAAATAATATTTTTAATAATTGCAGCCTTGCATATTTTTTTTTTTTTATTCAATCAATTTGATGTGTATATCTATTTTTATTATCGTTTGATTGAATAAAAAACTTGTTTTAATTAATAAATTTAGTAAATACAATCACATAAATATCTTGTTTTTTGAAATTAAATATTTTAATCTACACTTGTTTCTTGATTTTTTCACTTTTATTTTTAGTTATAGTTTATAGTTGTTTTTTTTATTAACACACATAATTCTTAATTTATTTGATTATATTTATGATTTAGAATTTTTTAAATACAAAAACATGTTGAAAATTTTTTTTAACACCCAACAAAACATGTAACATCGATTCCATATACAGTTTCACTATACCTGAGCTGCAGCAGCAGCTCACGCAGGAGGAGTAGCAGCTGCAGCAGGTGCTCTAGCAGCAGCAGCGACAGCACCTCGATGAGCGGCGGCAGGTGCTCTTGCAGCGGCGGCAACAGGTGCTCTGGCAACAGCAACTGCAGGGGTTACATCAGGAGCAGGTGCAACTGCAGCCGCAGCGGCTATAGCAGGAGCAGCGGGAGTTGCAGCAGCTGCTCCAGCGGTTGCTTTAGCTTGAAGATCTTCAATAGTTTTTGCTCATGGTTTTGGTTTGGGGAATTAGATTCACATTTTACTTTGTATGGATTTTCTTCTTAAATTTAGGATAATCCCATGTTTGCGGATGGAAGGATTGTTTCCGTATTAAACAAGATCTAAAACTTTTACATTGCGGAAAGCCCATCCTTGGAAAATTTCAACCATTATTTTGATTTCACTTATATTATATTAAAGAATAATATAAATTATATTTTAAATTTTTTATGGATTGAATTGGTTTTTTGACGTGGTATACGGTCATAAATTTAAATTTTATTATCTCCATTTATTTGATAAGTATTAAAGTACAAGATAATGTAAATATATGCAAGTTTCAAGCTCAAATAGCTTTCACTTAAGGATGACCTTATTTATCAGGTTAAGCTATTGGATTGATATAGTTTTTTGACAACGTATTTTTTAACTCTAGATTTGGTGTCTGTGTTAGATTTAAATTAAAAACAATATATATTTCTCAAAGATAAAACCAATAATTTCTTATCAATATGAATTTTTTTTACATCAATTTCATTAGAATTCTTTGAAATTATTTTTTTATTTATCTATAATTAATTTTAAATATTTTAATATTTTATGTTATAATTAATATTCATGCAAAAAACTATTTTTCAACAAAATCTTAACTAATCAATTTAATTTTTGATTAAAATTTAAATACAATAACTATGTTTTAAAACTAATATCTTCTAACTGTTAAAATAATTAATTCAATTCAATAATTTAATAAAAATTAATTTAGTAACAATTTTTTTTTATAAGCATGACAATTTGATAAACTTCTATACTTTTCTCTTAGATGCACCAACAATTTTTATTATTAATAGCTTTATATTAACAACTATATAAACACATAAATATTAATATATATAATCACTTACTCCAAAATTGGACTTGCTTCGTTTGTAACTGGTTTGAGACAAAAATAATAAAATTTAATTCTACATTCCTAATTATGCTCTGCAAATTACAAACAATAAAGATTAATAAAATTATATGCCAAAATTATTTTTCTTTGTTATTTCAAATTGGCCCAACTTTATCTTAAGAATCCACACATGACTTGCAATTTATAACCCCCAAGCCCTTGGAAACTTTTGAGATCATACAAATGCCCCTTCTAGTCGATTCATGGCAACACAAGTAGTGAAAAGAGAGAAACAAACAAGACGATTTAGCCAAAAACCCCAAAGAAGGTTTATGCAGGGTTTAGGGCGGCCGGTATGCTAATACCACTACCATACCCTCTCTATGAACTCATTTCTTTTCTCAAGTTGCATTACCCGCGCATTTCAATTCATCTCTCAATCATTTCAATTCCATTTCTTCTTCTTTTTTCATTTCCTTTAATTAGAGGACCAACTCCCATATATTTTCTACCAAAACTTTTGATCTTTTGATTTTGATAAGAAACCCACAATTCTATCTCTAAACCATCCATAGTTATGTGGAGAAACGTCGCAAAACAAGCCACTTTGAAATCCCAATCAAAGTCCCTCAATTTCCCTTCATTTCCAAGAACTTACAGCTTTTTAGGAGCCTCTAAAGAACCCATCTTTTTTGAGAAACTCAAGTTCCATTTGCTTAATAAGACAAGTCCACGACTGAGTTTTCGAGCAATTGGCGAATTATCAACCCATGAAGATTTTATGGGAAAACCCAGTTCTATTTTTTTGAGAAATAGTGAAAGTACTAACGGGAATCGGTGTGCTGGATTTTGTCCAAGAGGGTATGTGAGTGTAGCTGAGGCAGTGTCATCAACAGATGTTGAAGATAATGTGTCTGGTGCGGATGAAGTGCAAGAATTGCTGCCAGAAATGAGGAAAGAAGAGGAGAAAGAGGAGCACTTTAGGAGGAGGAGGCTACATGCTAACCCTGGAATAGGGTCAAGGAAGCATAGGGTCTTAAGGAGAAGGCAAGTGAAGATTGAGGCGGAAGCATGGGAACTGGCAACGAAAGAATATAAGGAGCTTTTGAAGGATATGTGTGAGCATAAGTTGGCTCCTAATTTACCATATATGAAGAGTTTGTTCCTTGGTTGGTTTGAGCCTTTTAGAGATGCAATTGCGAAAGAGCAGGAGTTGATTGGAACGGGGAAGAGTAGGCAGGGTTATGCTCCGTATTTTGATCTGTTGCCAGCTGACAAGATGTCTGTTATTGCAATGCATCAACTCGCAGCAATGGTAATGACAGGTGGGGAACATGGATGTGCAAGAGTTGTGACTGCTGCTTGTATGATTGGTGATGCAATTGAGCAGGAGGTAAGTAATTTTTAATGTTTTATTTGCTTATTTTTACTTGCGGTTTGATTTGTAGACAGAGGATAATGAGTGCCCGTATAAAAGTATTGAAAGATAAGGGAAAACATAAAGTTTCTTAAATTAACTTTTAGACAACCTTCATCTGAGGTGATGAACTAGGAAGAAAGATGAAAGTTACTATGTACAATCATGAGATAAAAATCAGCTATGGAGCTAGTAGTGCCTGGAAAATTAGATTTTGAAGTTACGTTCCGTCGAATGTTGAATGGGGTTTTTCTGGATTTCTTTTTTATATATCTATAGTTTTTACTTTCAGTCCAAGTTCTTCTGCTGTTCATGGTTCCAGGGAGGACACTAAATGTAGGTACGAAAAACAATGTAGTGTAAGATCCTTTAGATAGTAAGTTTTTACAATTTTTTCATTAAGTGTTAAACTTTTCATATCACGGGCCTTATTAGGCTGAATATTCTATTACGCCTTTCTTTTTTGAGCTACAATTTCTTCAAAGCACGGGCATGGTGGACTCATAAGAGTGACATTCAACTTTCCTTTGTCAGAGCTCATCTCATGTTTCGACATTGTTTCACTATGGATTTATACTTTTGCATTTCCCTGTTGGGGACAGCAATTATCTTTATCATTTCAATTATGTGTGTTCTTGTTTGTGCCTTTGTTTTGTAAGTTGTTTAAGTTTTTCTCTTCGTTTAGACGTTAAAGGCATGCATGACACTTTGCTCTACTGTCTCTTCTGACTATGGGAGTTGCTTCCTCTTTTCTTTTCCTTTTTTTTTTTTTTTAAAAAAAAAGGACTTTAGAATGCAGAGATATTTAGGTGTACCATTCTTAATCCATGTTTTGGACCTCCTAACTCTTCAGTTTTGTTCTCTTTCTTTGAACTGAGGACTGAATCTGTAACAGTTTCTGTGATGAAACAGATTAGAATACACAATATCTTGGAGAAAACAAGGAAGAAAAAGGAAAAGGCTAATGACAGCAAGAATGGTGTAGAAGGTGAATCCCCTGCTGTCATGAAGGAACAAGAAAACCTAAGAAAAAAGGTTACTGATTTGATTAAAAAACAAAAGCTGCCAGCTGTGAGGAAGATTGTGAAGGGGAAGGATGATTCAAAACCATGGAATGCAGATGCTAGGGCTAAGGTTTGTGTGCTTGTAATCATTGATAAAAGCTAATTTTCTTGAACAAATGTATCGTGTGCGAATTTGATTTCTGTCGTTGCACTTTGAAGGTTGGAAGCCATCTAATTGAATTGCTGTTACAAACAGCTTATATACAGCCTCCCTGTGATCAGTTAGCTGATAGTCCATCTGAACCTCGACCTGCATTTGTACATACATTCAGAACTGTGTCATATGAAAATAAGTATGGCGTCATTCTTTAATTGACTCGATGTGCTCAATTTATCTTTTCTTCCTTGTAATTGCTCCTAACTGATGCACAATGGCCTTTTCTTAAACAGGAAGGGCGCGAAAAAATATGGTGTTATACAATGTGACCCACTAGTCCTCAAAGGCCTAGAGAAAACTGTGAGTAACCCTGTTATACTTTCAAAGCAGATAGGTTAGTTTCTAGATTTTAGAGCTGAAACAGATCAGATTTGGAGGCAATTTCCATGGTGCCTCTTAAGTTGCAGATGTTTGTCTTTCATTCTTTTTTCTTGCACAAGAAGTCATAAAAATGTTGTTTCTCCAAACAGGCTAGGCACATGGTGATTCCTTATATGCCAATGTTGGTGCCACCACTTAGATGGAGAGGGTATGTTAACTTGTTTTATATTTACATTTTTCCACGATTGTCTTGTTTTAATTTTATATTTTTTAGTTGGATATATTCCAAGTTTAGAAATATTAACATAGTGTTTTGGTTACTTCTGCTTGATGCCTGGAGCTGTTTTCAATTTTCATGTCAAGTTAAATGCTTAAAATGGTATAATAGATAAAGGGATGAATCTCTGATTATAAAGACTGGAATTCCAATCCCAATTTCAGCTAATTGAAATTAACATTTCAGCATGTTTCAAGGCTCTGCCTCTCCATTTCTGTAACCTCCATTGGAAGGGAAACTAATTGTCTTGCAGGTGTTTATTCAAAACATGGTGAATGTGAGATATGAGATGGAAGGTTTTGTCTAGGATTCTCAACAAAACGGAGAACACTGTCTTTAAACATTGAAGAGCATTTGCTAATCACAGCCATGTCTAATACCGGAAAATTAACATTATTGCCACAGGCAGGAGAATTTAGGGATTGCTATGGAATTCTTTATTATAATGTTTTTTACGTTAAAGGGAGAGGTATACTTCATGGAAAAGAATGGTTGGCAGTTAGAGATAAAATATAGAGAAAGAAAAGGTGTTAGGTTTTCTACAAGGATGCTGTGGTGGATTATTTTAGCACAAGAAAAGATAAGAGTATCGAATTGTTGTTTTCATGTGAAGTCAGACATGTAGTTAATTTAGGATTAGGATAGTACATAGAGAACTTGATTGAAGTAGTTTAGTTTCTTTAGGTGAAGATTCATATATAGGTATTTATTTCAAATTTCAAATGTGCCAGAAGCGCAAGGAGACAACAGATGATTACATGGGAGAAATGGCACAGACAGATCTCTGCTGTCAAACTGAGATTTTTGAACCTTATTGTTTGGCAAGTTAGTTAGGATATGTTTTTCATGGACTTTGGTTAAGTTTTTCATGAATAGGTGATCACAATCCTCATTGGAAAAACTACACATGCTTTGGAATATGAAGAGGCCTCTATGGCAGCTTCTGCCATTCAACCTATTGCCTTTAAATCTGATAAGCTCCCTAGCGCTTTTGGTTGTAAATTGCCCATTAGGACTGAGATTCCTGGACACACTTTCTATCTACAAAAAGAAAAGATTTAAACCAGTGATTGCACTCTGAATATCTTAATTTGATCAGATTGAGCATCAGATGAAAACCGTTTCATGAATTGGTTTTGGGGAAAGAGCACTTTGTTTACTAGCAAGTTTATAGTGGTCTTGGCTCTTTCACTCAATCATCATGCAAGTTGCAGGAGGCACATTAGCATAGTCCCCACTAAAATTAATTTTAGATCCTTGTATACAAATTTGGAAGATACAAATTCTTCATACATGTTCCTTACATATGCTACTTTAATCTGGCATCTAATGAGTTTGTGGTTGGATGCTGGTTCCCATGTAGTTGTAGCAACTCTTAACACCATTGCTTCTAGTAACAAATCAGGACCTGGCATTTAAGCAGCTTTTTGGTGTGTTCTAAGCTCTTCTTTGATAATTGTGTCATAGCTTGTGATATTTACCTCTCTCTTACTCGTGTCGAGCATAACCTCAATGCCCTTTGCAGTTATGATAAAGGAGCTCACTTGTTCTTACCATCCTATGTCATGCGGATACATGGTGCTAAACAGCAACGTGAAGCAGTTAAGAGGGCACCTAGGAGGCAGCTACAACCAGTTTTTGAGGTCTGTACACATTAGATGCATTGCATGGTTACTGATGCGTATTTTATTGTTAGAACTAAATCATCTTTTGGTACTAACATGTGATGTTCTTTGAACACAATCTTATACTGATAATTATGTATACCTTCACATGCTATCACATGTGTAGATTTTACCAGCTTAGCTTCTGGTTTAACAAGGATTCTCTTTTGTTTGAATTAATTTTCCAGGCCCTGGATACACTAGGGAATACCAGATGGAGGGTAAATAAGAGGGTACTTAGTGTTGTTGATAGAATATGGAGTAATGGAGGCTGTCTTGCTGATTTGGTAGACCACAGTGATGTGAGTATCTTTTCTAACTTTCCTCAATGTAACTTTTTTTTTTTTCTGAGAAACTCCTTTACCTTTACCTTTGTGTTCCAAGAATTGATCATGATAGCAACTAAAAAACCTTTCTCATTTAATTTCTTCATTTCAGGTTCCTTTACCTGAGAAGCCAGAAACAGAAGATGAAGCACTTCTTAAGAAGTGGAAGTGGAAACTCAGAGGAGTGCAAAAAGAGAACAGGGAAAGACATGCACAGCGTTGTGACATAGAACTTAAACTTGCTGTAAGACTCAATTTACTTTATTTTAGACAGTACACTTTCAATCTTCTTGATGGCGTTCATGCCATCATTCTTAATTGGCTCCAGGTAGCACGGAAGATGAAAGATGAAGAAGGTTTCTATTATCCACACAATATTGACTTTCGTGGGCGTGCCTACCCCATGCACCCATACTTAAACCATCTTGGATCAGATCTGTGCCGGGGGATTTTGGAGTTCGCAGAGGGACGCCCTCTTGGAAAGTCAGGCTTACGCTGGCTGAAGATACACATTGCAAATCTATTTGCTGGTGGTGTAGACAAGCTATCTTATGAGGGACGGATAGCTTTTACTGAGAATCACCTTGATGATATATTTGATTCTGCAGACAAACCACTTGACGGAAAGCATTGGTGGTTGCATGCAGAAGATCCATTTCAGTTCTTGGCTGTGTGCATTAACCTAACTGAAGCTTTGAGAAGCTCCTCGCCAGAAACATATATTTCACATATTCCTGTTCATCAGGTATATCTTATCAATGTATTGCATTGTGTCATATAAAACTTTTTATGGACATTTTTTAAGGATTGTAAAGCATCCTACCCAATTGAGCACAGTTTTACTGGAATGTAGGGAATGGATTGAGAGAGGCAGAGGTGTTAGGAAGATGAATGGTAAAAGGAGAGTCAAGATTCTTTGTTATTGTACCTTGTATGCTTTAGGAAAACAAATAAAATGATAAGCTTAAGTGGTTTCTATTGGTTTATTACATAAAAAACTGTTGGACTATGTGGGACAATCAACTTAAGTACTCTTCCCTGGGCTTATCTTTGACTTCTGGCCTATAATTTTTCTCATAACCTGTTCTGCCTTCTGATGTACCCCTTCCTCTTATGGTTTTTTTTGTAGGATGGTTCCTGCAATGGCCTACAACACTACGCTGCACTTGGAAGAGACAAGGTAACGTCCTTAACTTGAATTGGATGATGTTTATGAAGTTTTTCTTTTCTTATGATTACTGCTGATAAAAAAACCAATATGTGCAATCTGTTTGTCTGATTTTCATTTCCTAAGGCACTGTGCTGATGCCAATCATTGTTGAATTCAAGTCGTGTTTTTTAGAAGTGGTCTGCAAACTTTTATTTTTTGAACTTCGTTTTTATTTTGAAAGGAAAGTAATGCATTTGATTATATTTTGAATCCCTCTGCTTTTGTTAAATCATTGGAATCTTGAACAGTTGGGAGCAGCTGCTGTTAATCTAGTTGCAGGAGAGAAGCCTGCAGATGTCTACTCGGGAATAGCTGCTAGGTAAGGGGTTTCCTCATGATACAGTAGAAAAGATTTGAGCTAAGATGAGCTTTTGTTGAAGCAAACCAATGGAGCTGGTTGTTTTTACTCAGACTGATTTAAAGATTAGGTCGAAGATTTGAAAAAACAGATTTTTTGAGAAACTAAAAAACTTGTGCTGAAAATTGTGGAAACTCTTGGTTAGTGGGCTTAATAAAGGGATACCTTCTTTAAATCTGAAGTTCCATTTAATTACATGAGGACAGAATCTGAATTTTTAGATTTATAACCAACTCTTAATAGGATGACCTGCAAATATGATCCTAGGGATATAAACCAAAAATGCTTCCTAATTGGGTCCAGTTTTTCTGAAACACACCTACCAGCATGTATTGGATCGAATAGAAATCTGCAATTAACATTATCATCCCAAAGACTAAGAGTTTGGAAGCCCTACTCTCACAAAACTAAAAGAAGCCGAGTTTTCTGGCTTTCAAGGAAATCCAGGCATTTGTAATGAAGTAGTAACATCCAATGAAGGTTAATATTTGTGCTTAAATTAGGAACTTTAATTTGTTTCAATTCAATCAAAGCAAAACTTTAGTCAGCAATGCTCTTATTTCATGGCCTATGACCAGATCCATATGTTAGCCCTTCATGTGCAGTAGTCAAAGTCCTGTAGTATTCATTGGATATGTTTGATTGGAGCCAAATTTGTAAAGCCTCGACAAGAATTTTTCTTTTTCAATCCTATATTTCTGTAGTGCATTTCTGGATGTGAAGCAAGCAGATATCTGCAAAAGGATGCTGTGATAAACATGCACTTTTGTGATGCAGAGTACTTGATATCATGCGGAGGGATGCACAGAAAGATCCAGATGTTTTTCCTGATGCATTGCGTGCAAAAGAATTAATTAACCAGGTTTTCTGCATGCTTTGATTGTTGATCGGAGTGGTCTCCTGTCACTAAGGGATTGCTTAGTTACTATTGGGTCAACACTGTTTCATGCTTTTCCTTTTCTTTTTGGCCCATTCAAAAGATAGGGTGTACCTTGCCATTTTTCAATGTGGATAAGTTCTTTTACTTTCAAACTAATGGTGGTTTGACTCCATCTAGGTGGATAGGAAATTGGTGAAACAGACAGTGATGACATCTGTATATGGTGTAACTTACATTGGTGCTAGAGACCAGATCAAAAGGAGGTTAAAGGAACGTGGTATCACAGAGGAGTCAGATATCTTTGGTTGTTCTTGCTATGCTGCAAAGGTGTGAAGGGAGCATCCCAACAGTGATGATTCATAATTCCTTAGCTTTACTCTTTTTCATAAAACATGTCACTGACAATATTTTATATTGTTGCTTGATCAGGTGACCTTAACTGCCTTAGGAGAGATGTTTGAAGCTGCACGAAGTATCATGAACTGGCTTGGGGATTGTGCAAAGGTGAGTCTGTCTCAATTTATTTGTTTTTCCTTTATGTTGATTTTTTTTTTTGGTTTTTTTTATCTAGTTTCTATACCAACAACTGACATTCTGTTTACATTTTCTCTTTGCATTTTACCTGACCAGATTATCGCATCTGAAAATGAGCCAGTGAGGTGGACAACTCCCCTAGGACTTCCTGTTGTACAACCTTATCGTAAATTAGGGACGCGAAGTGTGAGTTCTATAACATTTGCAGAAGCATAGTAGATCATATAGTACTGACAGGAAAAAAAAAATGATTGGCATTTTGTTACATTCATATCGATAGAGAGGGCATTTTGAGTACTCTTATCTTCCTTTTGTGCAATTACTGCAGATCAAAACTTCACTACAGGTTTTAATACTACAAAAAGAAACTGACAAGGTAACGTTACTTTATCTTTGTTGCTCGTTTCTGCTTTGGTAATCAAGATTCCATAATATTTACTTTGACTTCGAGTCTGTGCTAAGATTTTGATAACACAAGAAATTGTGAAAAATCTGAAATAACCTGTTTTTATTGCTGAAATGTTGTTTGAGGATATAGTATCTTACATTGGTACATTCTGCTAGCTGTTTCCCAATTTTCTGAACCAATTTTTCTGAACATGATTTCTGGTAGACTTCAGTGGGTGCCTTGGCTTTTTGTCTAGCTAAATTGCCCTGATTTTTTTTCTTTATTTAGTCTGGACTGTGACCAAAATACTAAAACAAAGGGGGAAAAGGTTGTACCTTCTGGCTCTTGGATCTCAAAGTTTGGCAGTTCTTTTACTGTTACAGGTATGGTCCAACGACAGAGAACAGCTTTCCCACCAAATTTTGTTCATTCCCTTGATAGTTCTCATATGATGATGACTGCAGTTGCCTGCAAAGGGGCAGGCTTAAACTTTGCAGGTTTTCACTCATTGCTGGATTTTGTCTCAATTGCTGTCCTATTCCTAGTTTTGATTTCTCATTACTGCATATTGGCATACCATCACAGGAGTTCACGATTCATATTGGACGCATGCATGTGATGTGGATGAAATGAACAGGATACTGAGGGAAAAGTTTGTTGAACTCTATGAAACACCTATATTGGAGAATTAAGTAGTTTAGCACTACTATATTGTTCTAAAACTTATAAGGGCAATGGCCCATTCATTGGCATCATTATATTATTTGTAGGAGGCAAAAACCAATACAATATTTTTGAAGTTTATTTGGCAGAGCGGATAAGAGGAAATTATTTTTTACTAGTTATTCGATTGCGGTTGTTTTGGTTGTGAATAAAAAAACAAAGAAAAGAGATACGTACCATATGTTTAAAGAAACAACACTTGTTGCAGTTAATTAAAACATTCCTTATATATGTTCTCATCTGCTGTTTCAATTATGTTTTGGGATAAAACAAAATGCCTATAATTTCAACTTGAATTAGCATTTAAAAGAATTGTGCAGTGTCAAATCCAAGTCTGAGGGTTTTTTCTTTTTAGCAGAACTCATCATTTATACTGTTGGATTTGTATGCAGTTGTTGGAGAGCTTTGAAAAGTCTTTTCCCACGTTGTTTTTCCCCTTTGCCTGACCGGGGAGACTTTGAGCTGAGGGAAGTGTTGGAATCACCTTATTTCTTTAACTGATTCAGTGCAAGGGTCCTCTCATTGCTACACTAACGTGGCCCCCTTCTTTTATGGGTGTCATTAATTCTTTGTTCCTTGCCAAGCCTGGCTATGGAAACCTGTGATCTAATGAAGAACTTCCTGCTAGAGACTAACCTCTCTATTGTATATAGTATCTAGAAAGGAGTCGTCAAGCATTGAAGATCTTCATTTGGTCTGTGAGTTTTGACTCAGCTCTGAATGCTGTTGTATAGCAAGCATATTTATTTTGTTCTGGGAATAGGCTTCGCTGGGTTCTTGCATTGATCAAGAATGAATGAAGAGACTTGTGATCATTGTGCCACCATAGTTCCAATCATCTTTTAACCACCAAAGCAACACCCGTTTAGCCACCACCACATACAGAAACAAAACACTAACACCACCAGATAGCCACATTTGAGATTCACCATTACATCAACATAGCCATACTCTGTTCATTTGTATGAGGATCATAACAACACAGGAAATCAAACTCAGAGAGCATGAAAGAGAATGGAATTAAATAAGGAGTCTTCTGCCAAATTTCCATTTTGTTTTTTTATTTGTATTTTTTTTACTTCTTTCTTCTATCTTAATTAAAATAATTGTATTAAAAAATTGAAGTTTTTTTATATAAAAAATGACATCAACAGACAAGTTATCCAACACTAAGTCAGCGTTGCTACCTGCATTATTAACAACTTAACTTGCAGGATCCTGTCAAGCATGGTGGATAAATAACTAAATCTTTTGATTAGTTGAATTTTATTTTTCTATTTTTGTACTTGTTATTCAAAATTGTCATTAATATTATTTTTATGCCTATAAAATAAATAAATTTAATAGAGAAAAACTCCATCTTTCATTTTATTCTATATTTTTACTTGTCATTAATATTTAGCAACTAATCCTTTTTATTATTTATCAAGCTTGCCTAAATTTGTAAAAAGTTCATATAAGTGTTTGGTTGACCTTTTACATTAAAAGGTTTAGCATTGCATGTTCATAGTTTTTTTTTATATATATTCTAGTCTTGATTAATCTCCATATTAAAAAGAAAAATAGATTAACTTTATTTTTGTATTATGTTTTTACTTAGAAGATATGTGTGTGATCTCAATTTCATCTATAAGCTAAGCTAGTGTTGCTTGCATTTATATCATGGTTATCTAGTATCTAACCTTAAATTTACAGTTATAATGGACTCAATCTTAAGTGATATTTTTAAAATCAATCATAAACATAACACTATAGAATTTGTGACAACTAGGTTAGGTGTAGGCAAATGTGTCTTTACATTACTCGAGAGAACTAAAGATAGAAGAATGATTGTTATTTTTCAAACTTATATCAAATGTGGATAAAAGTCGCAAAATCACCATTGATAATAAAAGTTCTATTAATACAGTATCTTCTAATATTGTGACTCGTTTAGGTTAAAATTATATTTTGTATCATAAGTCATTAAATGGGTTAACACCACCTTAATAGCAATAAAAAAAATATGTTTTTTTTTTTTCTATCAAATTCTTAGGCTATCACGATAAAAATTGGTGTGATGTGAATCTAATGGATATATAACATGTCATTTTGAATAAATCATGGCTATATGATATGGGCATCACCGTTTCTAGTAAATCATATTAATGTTCCTTCATTTTTAAGGATAGAAATATCTATAGCTAATTGGATTACCTCTAAGGTCTAACCATAAAAACAAGAAAAAAATTGTGAGTAACAATTTGACCCACTAAGTTCTTAAACAATGTAGTGCTACATCCTTAAGATACTAAGTTCTTAAACAGGAAGCGCGCGAAAAAATATAGTGTTATTCAATGTGACCCACTAGTCCTCAAAGGCCTAGAGAAAACTGTGAGTAACCCTGTCATATTTTGTTCTTCTAGTGATAACTAGTTCTCATATTTTATCATCCTTTATGACATGAACATGTGTCGGGGTTCCATATGCTTTCACAGCAGATAGTTTAGTTTCTAGATTTTAGAGCTGAAACAGATCAGATTTGTAGGCAATTTCCATGGTGCCTCTTAAGTTGCAGATGTTTGTCTTTCATTCTTTTTTCTTGCACAAGAGTCATAAAAATATTGTTTCTCCTTATATGCCGATGTTGGTGCCCCCACTTAGATGGAGAGGGTATGTTAACTTGTTTTATATTTACAGTTTTTCCACGATTGTCTTGTTTTAATTTTATATTTTTTAGTTGGATATATTCCAAGTTAAGAAATATTAACATAGTGTTTTGGTTACTTCTGCTTGATGCCTGGAGCTGTTTTCAATTTTCATGTCAATTTAAATTATAAAATGGTATAATAGATGAAGGGATGAATCTCTGACTATATATAAAGATACAAATTCTTCATACATGCTCCTTACATGCGCTACTTTAATCTGGAATTTAATGAGTTTGTGGTTGGATTCTGGTTCCCATGTAGTTGTTGCAACTCTTAACACCACTATTGCTTCTAGTAACAAATCAGAACCTAGCATTTAAGTAGCATGTGAGGTCTGCACATATTAGATGCATTGCATGGTTACTGATGCATATTTTATTGTTTGAACTAAATCATCTTTTGGTACTAACATGTGATGTTCTTTGAACAAAATCTCATACTGATAATTTTGTATACCTTCTGGTTTAACAAGGATTCTCTTTTGTTTGAATAAACTTCTATACTTTTCTCTTAGATGCGCCAACAGTAGTTTTTATTATTTATATTTACAACTATATAAACACATAAATACATAAACATTAATATATATAATCAAAATCAATATTTATACCAAAATTAAACTTTCTTTGTTTATAAATAGCAATGTGCCAAACCTAAATATATTGAGTCTGATATTAGTCAGACCTAGACATGGTGGGTCTACAAATGTTGTGCCCGGTATTTCTTTTCAAATATTTCTTTTGAAGCTTTTGAAAAGAAATATTAACATTTATCATTCATAAATGCACTTTTGACCAAATTTTTCTTTTGCTTTTTTATGTTGTCCCACTGAGCAGACCTTTTATGTTCTTTTGTGTGAAAAAAAAAAACTAAATAAACTAATTTCAGTTTTAAAATTTTAAAACCGATTGAACCAATGAAGTCATAGACTAGTCATTATTATTATATTCCCATTATTATTTATTATTCTATAGATTTTTCGAAGCTTTTGAAAAGAAAAATTAACATTGATCATTCTTTCACTTTTGAAAAAAAAAAGTTCCACTGAGATGCCCTTTTTTCTTTTTTCTTTTGTGAATTATCATTTGACGTCAAACCAGGTGGATTATCAGCTGCAGCCACAATTATTTGATGCATAGCAAAATAATTATGCAGAATCACACCTTGGCTGTCCTTTCCAGCCAACTTGATGTGTTGTGTGCTAATCCGATGAAAATCAAGGTCCCAAAGAGGGTGATGCCGCTGATGGTTGGTTCTCTTCCTCCTTGTGAGTTTTTACATAATAAAATAGCGGCCTTAATTACGAGAGTTCCATTTTTACATGACTGGTGTAATGAATTTTGAAAATTTTTAAGTTGGGTTAGGCTTGTGGTTCATGAATTCCTACAAAACAAGTTTTTCATGGGACAGAGAACTCAACTCTCTGATAACTAAGTTAACAACCACACATGAGAAAACAAATGTATAACAATGAGAACAAGAACCTAAAAGAGTGTATTATGTGATTGTTCATGAGTGTGATTTTGAATTGTTGTTTGTGTGTTTATTACATCTCATGTGTCAAGAAATTAGCTCGTAAAAAGTGGAACAATAGATATATTATGCTGTTAAGTCAGGTCTAAAAATATTCGCTCATTCTTTGAATGAAAAATTGAGCTTTGTTCAGTGAGCAGTGATTATTGAAAAATCTAACCATAAATTTCATTAATCGTGTTTAATGTGATGAATGTTCTTTATTGCGGACGTGAAGTGATTTGAAAAATATAAATATTGAGCTCAATTCTTTAATTAGTTTTAGAATAATTAGTTTTAGAAACATGCTTTTGGTTGTAAAATGCCCATTAGGACTCGATGAGCTCAATTCTCCTAACTGATGCACAATGGCATTTTCTTAAACAGGAAGGGCGCAAAAAAATATGGTGTTATTCAATGTGACCGACTAGTCCTCAAAGGCTTGATGAGAGTTAAAAAAACGTGTATTTTAAGAAAAACACCGAGTATTTCCCTAACTCACATTCCCTTATGTGAAAGGGCTAAGACTTGATGTATTTTTTCATTCTGTTATGTTTCTGTTGGTTTGTTTTCTTTATTTTTTTTTCTTTTTTCGTCTGCTTTATGTTTTTGTAATTTTTTTTTCTTTTGTATATTTTATTTTTAGCTATCTTCTGGTTAATCTTTTAATATATCAATTTCGATTTTTTTTTTAAAAAAACAAAAAATAAATGGCAAGAGAGAGAGAGTACACAAAGTTTAAAAAATAAACGTGGTGGGCATCCAACAACTCTTTTCAAGCAACATAAGTTCAGAAAAACAAAAGAGATGAGAGTTAAAAAAAACATGTGAGAAAGCCTGCGATATAAACAAAAAAATACTACTAGAATTCACAGTAAAATAATAAAAGTAGAGTAGATATATAGTGTTTTCATGAGCTCTTTTAGGGTTTTTTTTATATATAATTATAATTATAATACGGTATATGATATGAAAGAGTTCTATTATCACGTACCGTGCTTTTCTTCTTACCTCCTCCCCTAGTTATTTTCTAACAGTATCTAACAGATGGGCGAATGACTCAATTCTCCACTTAGGCTGCAATTTTTCATATTTGTGTTTGAACTAGTCAGTTTTTCTATTGATGTAGAATAGGAAAGAAGACGAGGGAGATAGTAGATGACGGAGGAGAATATTGTTGAAGAAAAATGGATTTGGGTAATATTATTTATACTAATAAAGTAATATAAGAAAAAAAGATAAAAGTTACATCTTGACAATAAGCGTTAAAGGTTATAATTCTAATTCACCACTCTTCACCCTTGTAATTATGTCTGTTATATGCTTGAAGTCTTTTAGTATATATATTTTATATTCACAGTATTAATCCCACATTACAGTATTAATAGACAAGTAAGAAAAAAAAACATTGAAAAGAAAAGAATGTAGAACAAAATAGAGGTAAATACACTCTCAAAGAAAATTTTCGGCCAATTCCCACAAGAATTGTTTCTGCAAATAAGGTATACTTAATACTACATGAAAATGATGATTATTTATTATTTAATGTGATTGTGCTTAACTAGTAATACTGATCAAAAGAATATAATTTGAATAAAAAAGAACTCAAGGATGCACAAATGTGCAGGATTGTTATGCGCTTTATAACCTTTATAAAGAAAGCGGAAATGTTTCAGGCAAGGTTGTCAAAATCGCGTTTTGACTCGTAAAATCGTACGATTTTACGAGTCAAAACATGCATTACGGGTTGAATCGGTTGAAAAAATCAAAAATGAGTAAAATCGAGTTGAAATCGGGTAAAATCGTTAAAATCAAATGAAATCGCGTCAAATCGCGATATCAGGACCGATTGTACGATTTCAATAGAATTGCTGCACTGAAAATTCCCCCCTAATGTCCACCTGTCAGACGCCTATTGGAATTTGCTTTTCCCATTTACGTGACTCTTCAGTCTTCGGTCTTCGCTTCGGTCTTCAGATTAAGTTAATTTAATGATCCCATCCCATTAACGTCTGCTTCGGTATTCCACCTGTCAGGCTGCCTCATCATTGCTTCCTGCAATTTACTGAATAGCCTATCACAGACCTGAAAACATGATTGGATGTGATGTTCAGCAAAATAGTGTAAGAGCACGTAAGCAAGAAGAAGAACTAAACTGCTTCATAAAAGTAGTGAAAATAATTTTCATAGAAAATGGATTTATGAAAGGAAATATGGTGATTTAACATATAAATTGAAATATTTTTAAATATATGATAATGTTAAAAATATATTAAAAATATAATGTATAATATTTGGTGTATTTAAGATGCTTGAACTATATATGAATTTTTATTTGAAGGCTTGAAATATGTATGAAGTTTTATTTGAAACATGTTTTTTAATTTGCTTGAACTATGTATGAATTTTTATTTGAAACATGAATTTTTTTAATGTATTTTAAAATTCCTTACGATTTTACGATTTTACGATCCGTTTTTACGATTCGATTTTGTGAACGGCTTTTCGTTTCGTTCTAAAATCGCGATTTTAACAACCTTGGTTTCAAGTATCATATTTCAGTATAATAAGCATTAGGGATATTCAAGAAAACTGAAAAATTGATTAAACTAAAAAAAAATCAACTAGAAAAACCAAATGACGAAAAGAAACTAAATAAAAAAAATAAAAATTCAATCCAATTCAGTTACAGTTTTAAAATTCTCCGGTTCAGTTTCAATTTTAAAATTTTAAAATTTTGATGTGTGGGGCCCAACCCCAGCTCTTGACAGGAAGGTGCCTCTGCCGCCCAGTGCGCGTTCGATATCGCTTTCATTTCTCTTTTCACTTTTTCTCCACCGAAACTCCATCTTCTTTACAGTGCAAAAGGTGTTTGGATGCCCATGGATGATGGCCCTTGATTTTCTGACCATCGAAGAAACCACAGCACGACATGTTCTTGCAAAAATATGCGAGCACTGTTAACTTTTGTTTAGGTTGAAGAAATATTTTTTTATTGTTAATAGAAGAATTGATGCATGTGATATCAAGAATTATATACAAAAATAAATGTTAGAATATAATATTGATGTAAAGTGAAGACTAAATCAAGAAAAACTGAAAGATCGATTATAACTTTTTTTTTTTCTAACCAACTGTAAATCAAATTGCGCAAGTCCTGTCCAATAAGAAACTGGGAACAAGACGCAATATTGAATCCAAGCTCGTCTTTCCTCCCTTTTTTCTTTTTCTTGGGTCAAGAATCATCATCACCTCTCTTTTTTATCCCTCTTAAGAAGACCAAACAGCCTCAAAAAACAACTTTACTTTCCAACAAACCAAAGACAAAACCTCCAGTATTTTACAGTGATTTCACTGATGTTTTAGCTTTCTGTTGATTAATATATTTTACGTGAAAAAAATAATATAAATATTTAAAACAAAGCTATTTTCTAACTTTTAGACTAAATATATTGTTTTAAACAACAATAATTTATACATTGAAGGGTCTTTTCGATCCTACTAGACCCACAAAATTATATAAATATTTAAAACAAGCTATTAATATGATATTTATTATAGATTATATTTTATTATGCCTTTCATTGTTAAATTTTGTCATCCAAATTATAATTTAAAGTCATTGGAGCATAGCTATTTGAATCGCTAAAATACTTTTTTTTTCTACTAAAATACTATTTTTACATCTCTATGTAGAAAAAACCAAATGCAAGGAGAAAGTACATATACAGTTGGCATTTGTTTTTCTCTTTAAAAACAAAACAAGAAGAAGAAAGAAGCCTGCAAACCTCAATTGTGATGTGTGGGGCCAACCCCTGCTCTTGACAGGAAGGTGCCTCTGCTGCCCAATGCGCGTTCGATATCCCTTTCATTTCTCTTTTTGCTTTTTCTCCACCGAAACTCCATCTTCTTTACAGTGTAAGAAAAAGACCCGTAAGAAAATCCAGGGCTTTGGAAGTTGGTTACTAAGATACCAGACGAATAAACAAATATTGGGCTTGCCTGGATCTTGTGCCTCTTTAGTTAACACTTACCACACGGTTTGTTTCGTCTAGCTTCGTGTAATACTTAGAAATTTGGTGTTTTCTGATTTATAAGTAGAATTGTACATGTTGCAGCTTGGAATTGCTAATTGGTAGATTTAATTGCCCAATTTCCTGATCTTACCTTCTGTTTCATGTTTGACCACAGGAGTAGGCCTTACACAATAGCGTGGAAAGCAATGGCTGAACAAAGCTAGCTAGTTGAGGCTAGAAGGGATCGGTACTAATTTATCGCTATAGGGATTTTCATGGCTTCCACCAGCGCGCAATGAATGACCTCATCTTCATCTTGTAACCAAAAATAGCACTGTTAACTTTTGTTTAGGTTGAAGAAATATTTTTTTATTGTTAATAGAAAAATAAATGTTAGAATATAATGTTGATGTAAAGTGAAGACTAAATCAAGAAAAACTGAGGGATAAATATAATTTAAAATATTTGATCTCTTGTAACCAAAAAATTAACTTTCATCACTCATGCGCTCTTGAATAAATTTTTCTTTTGCTTTTTTATACTGTCCCACTGAGATGATCTCTTATGCTCTTTTATGTGAATTGAAATTAGATTAGGTGCTTATAATTGGTTCATCTCATTTTTATTTTTATTTTATTTTTGAAAAGTAAACTTCCTTAATTTAGTTAGATAGTTTTTTCTTGGCTATTTTGTTTTGCATGCTTTAATCTTTTTTTTCTTTGATTATCCTTGCTGATAATATCAAATTATCCCTTTGCTTTTTTGCAGACTTTATCAAGGTATTTGGTTTCTTGATTTTCAGTATAATAAGCATTAATGATACTCAAGAAAACTTAAAAATCAATTAAGAAAAATCAACTGAAAACATTAAATAAAAAAATCAAATTAATTAATTAAAAAATAAAAAATTTCCAGTTCAATTCAGTTTTAGTTTTTAAAACAGTCAGAGAGGTCATTAATCGTCTTTAATGTGATGAATGTTCTTTGTAGCAGACGTGAAGTGATTTGAAAAATATAAATATTGAGTTTTAGAAACATACATCTCGTGAAAATAATTATATAAACACTTATTGCACTAACCAATAGCTAGCAGTTCATACATTAAAGTGTCTTTTCAATCATATTAGTGTAACAAAATTATTCATAGTGATTCCTTTCTTTATCCTCATACTTTTTTTTCTATTATTAGATTTTGAAACTTGATTTGAAATCAATTTAAATTTAATAAGATGATGTTTGAATTTGTTCCATAAAGACAAAATTAAAAAAAAAAGATAAAAGAAAACACATGACCTTTCTAAAGTTTAGAGTGAAATGCACTTTTGTTCCTTTTTCTTTATATATTTTTCATTTTGTTTCTATAATTTTAGCATTTTAAGTTTTGATCCAAAATTATATTTCAATATTTCTTATGTTTGAAAGAGAAGAAAGAAAGTCACTCAATATTGGATGAGGAGAGAGAAAAAGATAGGGGGGCCACAATTCAACAATTTTTTTTTTTTAAGAAAGTTCAAGAATTTTAAAATGTTATATCTATTTTAATTAATAAAAAATTAAAAAAATATAATATAAGTCATATGATTGAGTTGAATTGATTAGTTTCCATGAACAACCAATCCATGATCTAAAATTTAGATGAAAGCCTATATGTTTTTTGCTTCGAAACTTTAACTTCAATTTAAAACCATTTAAAGTGGATTAGAATAGATTTTGAAGTTGAAAATGGGTCTATAAAAACTATTAGGATGGGTTTGAGGTTTTTATACTAAAAATTAGAAGCAATTATTTTCAGTTAAGTTCAGTTTTAATCTATAAAAAATAATTAAATTAAAAATTTAGATGGTAGCTCTCGATTTTCTAGCTATTGATTTTAAAGTTGAAAAATAATTGAAAATGGCATTTTGCATGCCCAGGAATGGTGGCTCTCGATTTTCTAGCTATCAAAGCATCGCTAAAACATCGATTTTTCTTTTTTATATGAAGTTTTTTATATTTTATTTGTGATTTAGATTTTTATTAGTTTCTAAAAATGATCTCTATGTTTATTTTATATTAATTTATTATATTTTTATTTTATATATTTCTTTTAAAACACCTCAAAAACATTATAGATGATTTCGCCATCACAATCAACAACTTTTTCAGGAAAAGCTCCAAGTGCCTATACAGTGGCGGAGCCAAAGTTTTTTAGATGAGAGGGAAAATTACTAAAAAAAAATTATATAACTTTTTAATATGACTTTTATTTGAATTTAATTGAGTTACATAATTTGAAGCTTTGAATAACTCTTCATCCTCGAGGGATTTATGCTTGAAATACTTGTCTAGTAACATGTTGATTTAATTGAACCTGTTGATTTTTTTTATTATCATTAATGTCTACATAATAATCAACATAACTACACAATAATTCACTGTTAAACAAAAGTTAGTTGAATTACACAATAATTTTAAATTTTTTATATAAAATTCATAGCAAAATACGCATCAATTTATCAAAACTCATTTCAATTCATATCTATATGCATATAATAAGTATGTTGATAAAATTATACTTAATCATTTCTAAACATTTAAATTATTTCTAGACAAACACAAAAAAATTGAATGAACTCACTAAGTCAAATATGTGAAACAAGTTTTAATACTAAACTCTAATTTCAAATAAGACAAAATATCAAGATGGAAAAAGTGTAGCTTATGGGATTTAAACCGATACCCTATCCTAACTCCAAGCATCTCATTAACAATTAATTACAAACAAATTTGTGATATAAAATGAAAATCAATATATGTACATTGTAAATTAAGAGACCTTAATAAAATAAGTAATCCATGATTATTGTAAATTAAGAGATCTCAGTTAAATAATTTTAATAATCTACCTTGTCAGTACAAGAAACGTCAAGAATAGTAGTTTTGCATGAACATTAATTAATTAATTTATAATAATAAAAGAAACATTTAATTGATTAAATTAGTAAATTCAAACCTTTATTTTGAATATATTTGAATACATTCATATCAAAACCCCTAAATTATCATAAACCCTAATATTTTTAATAACTAATTATAAAAGAATAAAAGTAAAATTAAACAATAAAATAAATAGAAAAGATGAAAGAAATTTACCTAAAATATAAAGCAAAAGAAATTACTTGTTTATCTAGACTTAAGAGAAATTTATATAAGAGGAAGAGGCAGATAACCGAGGCTCAAAAGAAAATATTACTCTTTATTTATAAAAATAAATTTGGATAAATGATATATAAAAGTCAACAATAACTTTTCCACATATCAAACACTCATAAATGCAATGAATCAGCTTGCTTTGAACTTCCCACAGATACACCTGTTTTCCACCACGCTTGTTTTGGGACCCCTTATATCTGAAAATGTCTTCAACATACAATAGCTATTGAATCCCACAAAGCATATTCTCCTTCTCCTTCATTTTTTAATATTTTGATATGCATATTAATTCAACATTACATAAGGCTTTTATGAATAAGGGGGCTATTCACACAAAAGAATAAAAAGTCATAAACAAATATACAGCAGACATCCATCAATGCAAGAAATGCCCGTTTTCAAGAACTCTAAGCAACTCCTGAATCATTATAAGAAGCACAATAGTACTGTCTGGTTGTTCTTGTCGCGGGGGGACATCGTCTGGCAACGGCGGAGGCTCTCTGTCGTGCCTCCTGTGTGAGAGGTGTTGTGCGTTGGGAAAGGTTTTTGAATTTAATCATAAAATTATGATTAATGTTTAGGAGTCGCCACCTAGTATTATGGTCACTAGGAACCTATGGTCTGCGAGAGTCTGAATAAGGGACTGGTTGTGCAAGGGGAAGACGCATCACCTCCAGTGCACCCTACCTAAGGTAAGCTGCATTGTTGTTTGATTGTTTTTCTAGGTCGGGTGTCAAATCGTTGGTCTTTTCTAAGGCTTAAGGTAGATCTCCCTTCATGAGAAAGTCTCTACCTTATTGGGTTAAATCCCAACCGTTCTAAAGTCTGCATATTAGCATCGCATTTATTTACCTCTTGTATCTTTAATACTTGAGGGTGTACTTTATCGTGTAATTTTACACCCCACAAATATTAAAGTTTACATCTAGACCTTAAGAAAATATTGGAAAACTTTTTTTGACATGTTGGCCAAATCCTAAGGGATAATCATAAACTGGTTACGATATCTATTTTTTATTTTTATTTTATTTCTATTATTATTTATGCAAAACATGCTTGGAAAAATTTTAGGATTTGGCCGTATGCAATGAAATATTTTTTCTTTTTGAAAATGTTTGATTTTTTTTTTGAAATATTTCGGAGAAAACCGGTATTTTAATACTGGATTTGTATTTTACAGTGTAAATATACAACCCGATATTACGCAAAATTGGTAGAAAAATATTTGAGAAAATCACAATTTTTTTCAAAGGATTTTTTGAATTTTTTTGGAATTGTTTTCGTTTTTTTGAATTTTTATTTTTTTAAAAAAGAAAATATATATAATATAACATTATATATTAATTAAACATTATTAAAACCGGTGGGCTGGACCCAGAACAGGTCCATGAACAAGTGGGCTGATACCGGCCCAAACTAGTTGGGCCAGACTCGGCGCAACATATCCTTCTCCCTGTATTTTAGGAACGGGCTGGACCCGGCCCAACCAACTGGGCTGGGCTAGGGCAGGTCCAGCCCGAAGCAACTTAGTCACTGTACAGCCCAGTGACTAAGTTGCATGAAACAGTGCAACGTGAATTATAATTCATGTTGCACTGTTCATGTGCAGCAATGGCAGTGAAGGGAAGAAGAAGGAGAAGAGAGGAGGGAGACTTACCTGGCGCTGAAGGAGCTGACGGCCTGGCTGGTGGCCCCTGGAGCGGCTGGAAGTGGAGAGGCCAGCAGCTAGCTCTGGTTGCAGTTGGAAGAAAAAGAAGCAGAGGCTTGCAAAGGAGAGGGGAAACTCGCGGTTGGAGCTGTTGGAGTGGCTGTGGAGAGGGTTGCTACTGTCCTGGCGGCCTTTGGGAAGAACCAAAGCTTCTGGGCCAGGTGGTTGCTGCGGCTGCTGCTGGGGCCACGGTGGCAGAGAAGAAGCGTTTTACAGAGGAGAGAGAGAGAGATAAGTGGTGCAACCACCACAGGTGATGTTTTGACGGCTGCTTGAGGTGGAGATGACGGTGAGAAGACAAGTGATGATGGTGGTGGTGGCTGATGGCCACGGCGGAGAGAGAAAGAAGAGAAAGGGTTGGTTGTAGGAAAACGAGGCAGGGAAGACTGGTTTTCGGCCAACTTTGGGTTCAATTTTCTTCGCCCCCAGACCATCAAATCTGCCTCTATTTATAGGATGTGGAAGAGAGCAATCTTGTCTACATTGGGGAAAAATTTCAGCCCTTGATTCGGTCGAGAAGGATCCCAACCGTTGGCTCAAAGTGAGCATCATGAGCTGTTTAATTTGCAGAAAAAAGCTGCCCGAGTTGGCCTGTTCAAGCCGGCGCCGTCTGGTTGATATTTAGACTGAAATGCTCAGTTGGGGTTGTAAGGAAACTGTGGGGGATCATTTGCTGCACGTTTTGTTAGATTTGATGTAGAAAAGAAGCATTAAATGCGCCTGAAAAGTAGCTGCCCAGGCAGCATTCACGGGCAAAATCGGGGAAGATAATGAACAATGCCAGACGACGCGTCGTTTGTTTTTTTTTTTTTTCATAAAACGACGCCGTTTCGGGGTAATTAGGGATTTAAACTGATTTTCAATTTAGTCCTCAAGCTTTCAATGGCTTTCAATTGAACCCTTAATTGACCCTGAACTTCTAATTTATTGCAATTAACCCCCTGATGAACTTCAATTGGAACCCCGAAGTTACGCGACTTTTACAATATGGTCCTTGGTCTCGGAATTTTCCAATTAACCCGTAATTGACCATCAAACTTCCAATCTCTTCAATTTTGCCCCCCGATTTTTGTCAATTAAGCATATATAGTTTGGCGCCTTTTGCATCTTGGTCCTTGGCTTTGAATTTTGTCAATTTAACCCCTAATTGACCCCAAAACTTTAATTTTCTTGCAATTTGGCCCCTAATTTCAACCAATTAACTTGGTAAAAAAATTAAATTTGGTCTCTTAAAATTCCAATCTTCTCAATTAAACCCAAATTAAGCTCCCAAACTTAATTTTTCACCAATTAAGCCCCAAATAAAATTAATTTGACCCATTTAAAGTATAATTAAGTGCTTGCACTTAATTAAATCCTTCAATTGGACCCAAAGTAATTCTTAAAATTTAATTTGGTTCATGATTAAATCAAATTGGCCTATTAAAAAATTAATTATGTCCTTGGACTTAATATTTTCACAAATTAAGCCCCAAATAAAATTAATTTGACTCATTTAAAGTATAATTAAGTCCTTGCACTTAATTAAATCCTTTAATTGAACCAAAATTAATTCTCAAACATAATTAAAATTCAATTTGGCCCATGATTAAATCAAATTGGCCTATTAAAAATTTAATTTTATCCTTAGACTTAATGTTTATGCAAATTTGTCCAATAATCATTTAATTTGACCTTGAATTTGCATTGTTTTCTCCATTTTTGGTATGATGGGGTACAATTAGGCCTTGAATTGCCTCCAAAAAAAAATTACAGCTTCATTCCCCGGCCTGCTTTCTCCATATTTCCAGCCTTTATTTTATTTTTTATTTTTATTTTGAAAAAAAGTTATTTTTGGGGAATAACCCATAATTGGGTTATGACAGTTCTCATGAAATTATTTTCCTCTAACCTCATTAACAATTCATTGAGAATCCCAATAACTGATACAGTCACTTAAAAACCTGAACAAAACCCTCAAATATCAAATCTTTATATGTTTGAATATCTAAAAAGAAGAAAAAGCTAACAAATTTTTTTCAATTTTTTTAAATTTATCTTAATCTTATTTTATTTATATTTAGATCAATATGTGTTTTCTCTTTTATGATATTCAGAAAGCCTAATTGAAATGACAATTATTTTTTAATTTTTTTGGATGTTTTTCTGATTTTTTTTTTAATCTTTGTATAGATGAACTTTATTTTTTTAAATAAAAAAATTATTTTCAAATAATATTTATAATATGTGCAGTCTTGCATACTATTTTTTTTCTTTTTTTTTATTCAATCAATTTAATATGTGTGTCTATTTTTATTATCATTTGATTGAATAAAAAAATTATTTTAATTAATAAATTTAGCAAACTCAACCGTATAAATGGCATGTCTTGTGAAATTAAATATTTTGATCTACACTTGTCTCTTGATTTTTTTCAGTTTTTATTTTTAGTCTTCGTTTATGATATTTTTCACTTATTAACACACATAATTCTCAATGAGACCTTCAAAACAGAGAGGTTCATAATCTTCATTTTTTATTATATATATAATTTCAAAGCATCTCTCTCTAGAATATTATTGTATTGTTTTTTTTTTAAAAGATACTTATTTAAGTATTAAAGGGTTCTCACCTTTATCAAATTAGATCTTTTGCTGGTACTAACCAGAAGCTATTAATGAATCAGATTGTTAAGATCATTTAATTAACTAATTATTCAACTTGAAAACCTATTTCTAAAATACTTGAATTTTTTTGGACTTCATTATAAAACATGTTCATAGCAACAAAAAAAAAAAAACTGATTCAGAAAGCAAGTTATAGGGGTCTATATTTGCTTTCATTAACTAAAATAGCAAGAACAACACAATCCATATATATAAATAGGGTGTTCATCCAAATCATTTGGAAATTGATGATCCAAAAAACAGGAAGCATTACAAACAACGCCCTGCATGCCATAGAGATGAACATTTTTTTTTTCTAACCAACTGTAAATCAAAGTGCACAAGCCCTGACCAATAAGAAACTGGGAACAAGACGCAATAGCTATTGAATCCAAGCTCGTCTTTCCTCCTATTCTTCTTTTTCTTAGGTCAAAAATCATCATCACCTCTCTTTTTTATCCCTGTTAAAAAGACCAAAACAACCCTAAAAAATAACCTTAGGCTCCGTTTGTTTGCAGGAAAGTTGTTTCCTTTTGGAAAGTGAATTCCGGGAAAAATAAATTCCTGGAAAGTGAATTCCGGAAAAGTATTTTTTGATGTTTGGTAGTGGTATGGAAAATGAACTGGAAAATACTTTCCAGTGTTTGGTTATGTTATGAATAATGAACCGGAAAATAATTTATTAATGAATTAATTTTTTTTTTCAAGGTTATCTAATATATAAAAAATATTTAATATAAATATTTAATTACTTACAATAAAAGAATGAAATCTAAAAAGTATAATGATGAATTTTTTTTTATTATATGTTATATTCATACATAGCTTATTTTATAAAATATAACTATATATGTCATATCATATTATATAGAAATAAGCTTGTGAAATATTTTTGAAGTAAAACCTATTAATATATATTTTTTAATTTTAAAAGCTTAAAATAAGTTTTTTATTTTTTCATATGAAGAAAGCCAAATTAGTTTATGGTAAGATTTATATATTAGGTTTTTTTTTTGGTATGAAGTATTTTTTAAAAGATAAATAGATACAAAAATATTTTGATGGGTTTTTTGGATAAATATTTTTTTTTACGGGTAAAGGTCATTATCCCTTTAATATATATCAAATAAGCATCAAGAAATAAATATAAATACCTAACATCAAACATAGGCATGCATAAATATTACGTTTCGATGTCATATACATACATATTAGTTCAAATTACAAACATAAACATGCTAGACCGAATTAAACAAGTAAACATACTTGTCAAATAACAAACATAGTCTGAACTCAAATTTTGAACATAGTCAAACCATCTTAGCAAGCAGGCCTGTAGTAGTGTTGGTTCACAAAATTCTGAACCCAAATTTTCCTCAAATTAGCATTTTTTGCCATAAATGCTTTTGCCAACTTTTCATTTTGGACAAAATGATCAAATGCATCCCCAAGAGTTATCTCATCAAAGCCTTCAACTTTCATCACTTCCGCATACAACGCATTAACATCAAGTTAATTTTTGCTGAGACTTTGAATTGCAAATGCTACATCTCCAATCTGTTTAGACAACTTTTCAACACCATCATCTTCATACTTGCGATTTCTCTTCCTATATTGCCTCTTTTGTGTACTAGAGGAAGATGTCTCTTTTCCCTTAGAAGTTTCTTCATATTCCCCTTCATTTTCAATTGAAATTGATTGCTCTTCAGTGTTCTTTTCCAAGTTGACATCAACATATAATTTGGCATAATTTCTGGTTGCCATGTCTTTTCCAACAACAATTATCATTGCCTCGTACATATCAAGTTTTTTGTTGAGATACTTGTCATGATTGGGATGTGTCTGTTCATAAAGTTTAGAATATGCAATTTTTTAGTTCATTGTATAACATTTTAGAAACAAAAGTAAATATAAAAATTACAAAGAGTATAATATTTATCATACATTTACTTCTTCATCATATATATCTTTCAAAACTGTAATCATCTTCAAACAATCATCCTAGCCAAAGCCACTTTTATTTTTAAGCTTGGTTATTATTCCCCATTCTTTTTTCACAGTCTTGGGATGATTGTCCACATGCTTAGGCTCGCATTGCACGTTGAACTTTTGACTGATTTCTGTAGCCACCTTAACAAAAGATTCTGCTTTAAAAGTGGAAGATGGTTTGTTTCCTTTAAGTGCCTCCTCAGCTAATATCTCAAGCAACATGTGAGACATAGGCTTAGACCATGTGAAGTGCTTGCCCTTGCATTTTTCATTCTGCGTGGAACTCATTTCTACAAAAAAGAAATTACAAATTTATACAAAATAAAATCATACAATATTTAGATTTAATAAATTTCATATAAAAACTATAATTAATGATTAAAAGAGAAATTATAATAAGGTCAACATCTACTCCAAATACATAACAAATATAATACAAACTCAAGCAAGACATAATATAAACAAACACATATAATTAACACTCAATTACTAATTTCTTTGAGTGTTATAATCATTCCACATGGTTGAGGCAATCATTTCTCCTTTTGTTATCCACTCCCTATTCTCTTCCCTTTCCTCCCGTTGACTTAAGTTGATTGTTCGTCTAATTGGTTCACTATCCGAACATATTTCTTCCATAAGAAAGTTGTAAGGATCAACCCCCATTATGTGATTATGAATAATACAACATGCAAGCACAACATCTACTTGTGTTTCATAAGACCAAAAAGATTTTCCATCAATTGATCTAAAACGACTCTTCAAAACACTAAACCCTCGCTCAATAGCGGTTCTCAATGAAGAGTGTCGAAGATTAAATAGCTCCTTTTTATTTTCTGGTGAACGTTCTCTAAAATCATTCAAGTGATATCGAACTCCACAAAAAGGAGAAATAATTCCTTTTCGAATACTGTAACCAGCATCACCAAGATAATATTTCCCTACAAATTAAAAAAAAACTATTACTATCTTTATGTAATAAGACATTTTATATGTTTATTGCATATAATACATACTTTATTATATACCTTTTGAAATTTTTAGACCATTAGATCTTGATAATGCATCACCTAAAACCCGTGAATCATGGGCACTTCCTTCCCAGCCAGCTAAAACATATATAAACTTCAAATCAAAAGTTATAGCTGCTAAAACATTTTGTGTTGTTCCTTCTTTTCGACCTCGAAACTTTCCTTGAATCTCAACAGGAACATTTGTAGGAACATGGGTACCATCAATTGCTCCCACACAATCCTATATAAACATGAAAAAAAAATTTATAACCTTTTCTTCTTAATGTAATTAATTAATTCATAAAAATATTGGTATTGTTTTCATACCTTAAAATAAGGATAGAATCTTCTATTATTCATTATCTCTGCTGGAACTATATCCTCTAGATTTTTAATAAGGTGTTTGTATAACTTAAGAATTGCTTTTAAAACAATTCTAAAGTAACGATGGATAGTTTCAACAGACCTATAATATATACCACTAATAACCCGAAATCTTTGGTTTTGGCCTACAATTTGTAAGAACACAATTACTTGCTCCCTAATAGATACATTTTGAGTTGATCATAACAGGTCACGACTTATGAGAACATCATACAATCTATATAAGACAACAGGTTTCATATGAATTTGTTCAACGCAATGTCTATCACCTCGATTCAAAATGCTGTCAATATAGAATTCTCGTTGAGCAACTGCATTTATACATGGTTCTCTTGGTATATAAATTGTATTTTTTTTCTTGTTCAATAATAGCTACCCCTGTAGCTATCACAGTTACAATTGCTCCAATGCATGCTGCATGAATTATCTTACTATCCATAACATGAAAGTGAAGTTTTCCGATAACAAAACCTAAAAATATAGGGAAATAAATATTAAAAAATCCATATAAAATACTTACACAATCAATACAATAAATTATACTCAAAGAAGCTGACAATATACAATTCATAAGTTCACAACGATCAATAAGATCAATCATTTTAATTCTTAAAAATAATGTGATTATCGAATAATTAAATAAACATAAGTTTTGAAAATCACCTCGTATGCAGCAACACAACACAAGATCGAGTTCATGGCCAGGTTCAATTCTATTCTATTTTGATTTGTTAGTTGTAACAATGGAGATTGTTGAGTTTAGGCACTAATAGATAGGCAAGGCTGGTCCATAATATTTGTATGATAAACAAACTAATCAACCCAATCATCAATTACAAATTAGAGAGATTTTATTGTTAATTTCTATTTTTAGGGGAACAATACCTACTTAGAGTTGTATTACATTATATTTCATTATGTTACTAAACACATAATTTATAACTGAAATTACAAATATAATATAATTAGTTCTCATGATATGTGTCGCGTTCTACTACAACCACATGAACAAACTATAGCAGCCTATATCTTTGCATTATAAAAAAAACCCCACTGTTCCCAGCTCTTGCATTGCAAGTCTCTAACTCTCTCCCATAACTTAATTAAAGACATCATTCGGTTTCTCACAAATTCCCTCATTCCCCTCTCATTCCCCAGTTCTTCCGGTTTCTCACAAATTCCCCTTCATTCCCCTCTCATTCGGTTTCTCACAAATTCCCTCATTCCCCAGTTCTTCTGGTTTCTCACAAATTCCCCTTCATTCCCTCTCATTCGGTTTCTCTCATTCCCTTCATTCCCCTCATTTCCCCTCTCATTACCCTATCATTCCCCAGTTCATTCGGTTTCCCCTAATTCCCCTCTCATTCCACTGTCATTCAGTTTCCCCTCATTCCCTGTCATTCCCATGGGTTTCCCCTCATTCGGTTTCCCCTCCTGCATACACAGTTCTCTCGTGGCTGTTCTCTCTCGGCTCTCTTTCTCTTCCCCTGTTCTCTCTCGTTCTCTCTCGCCATTCCCCTATTTTCTGAAGAAGCAGGACAACATCACAGATTCAAGGGGCAATGGGCAGGACAGCTAATATCTCAGGGATATGCTCCTCAGTCCCAGTTCTCATCCCTCTCTCCCCCGACAGTTTCCCCTCCTGTTTGCGTATCTCTCTTTGTTCGGGGAAACAGGGTATAACTGGTTGGGGAAGCTGCCGAATGTGCAAGAAAAATTGTGTTTTTTATGTTTTGCTTGTGCTGAATTTGGTTGGGTTTTTCTGTGAGCTTATTTGAATGTGACGAGGAGATGAAGAAGAAAACTGGGTCTGGGAAAAAATTGACAGGCAGCTTCCCCAACCATGATGGATTGTTAGCATAGCATATACAAATACAAAGAAATAGTTTTTTTCGAACAAACAACAAATTAAACAATATCAAGGATTTTTTGCTATAATTCTTACAGATCTAAAAAATACGAAGAAGATAAAAACATAAAGAGAAATAATAGAGAAATTTGAGGGAAAAAATACTTGAAATGTTAGTGTGATTCTCCAGATCTTCTTTGCTTTTCAACTGTTCTCAGAAAGAGACACAAAGAGGGGTTCAGATGTGTTTTATCAGTAAAGGAAAGTGTTTTCCTTTTGACAAGGAAATGAAAACACTTTCCTGCAGGTAAAAGCAATTTTTTTGTTGACTGGAATTAACTTTCCTTTGACTAACTTTCCGGATGGTTGCCAAACAAGAGAAAATGAGGAAAATAAATTCCTGAAATTGAGTTTCCTTTAAACAAATAAGGCATTACTTTCCAACAAACTAAAGACAAAACCTACAGTGTTTTATTAGTTACAGTAATTTCACTGCATGTTTTAGCTTTTTGTTAACTAATATATTTTATGTGAAAAAAATAATATAAATATTTAAAACAATGCTATTTTCTAACTTTTAGACTAAATATATTGTTTTAAACAACAACAATAATTTATACATTAAAGGGTCTTTTTCGATCCTACTAGACCAACAAAATTATATACATATTTAAAACAAAGCTATTAATATGATATTTATTATGAATTATATTTATTATGCCTTAAATTGTTAAATTTTGTCATCCAATTTATAATTTGAAGTCAATTGTTCGAAAAGTTATCGAGCATCAAAAGCAGTAGAGCAACTACAATGCAAGAGGTCATTGGAAAGAGAAAACCAAAAAACTATTATTTGAGCTATTATTTTCAATTTTAACAACTCTAATGATTTATTTGATAGCCAAAATATATTTTCTTCTAAAATACTATTTTTAAATATTTACATATAAAAGTCAAAAACAAGGAGAAAGTATATATACCCTTTAGCCAACATCTCTTTATCTATGGTTGGCTTTTGTTTCTCTCTTTAAAAACAGAACAACAAGAAGAAAAGAAGCTTGCCAACCTCAAAACCTAAAAATTTTAACATTATTATATAAAATTAAAAATTAAAAATATTAATATAAATAAATTTTGATTTTAAAAGTTTAAAATTTAAAATTTAAAATATATTTTTAAACTTTCGTATTACTTCATTAATTTTATAAGTTACTCATATTAATTGTATAATAAATAACATGATTATATTATATAAAAAATAAGTTATATACTTATATTAAAACTAGTTTAATATAAAATATATTAAAATATAATTAGCTCTTCTAAATGGCTTTTTACCATTGAAATACACAAAAATAAATAAAACTATACTTATATTATTTTAAAAACCATTTTATCAATTTAATTTTCAACTTTTTAAAATAGCATGTTTTATTGGAGTTGCTCTTGTGCAGAATTATATAAGGGAGAGGAAGGCAACAAAGGGAAAGAGACAAAAGAAGTCCAAAAATATTTATTTTAAATATATAAATCAACTCAATTGTGATGTGTGGCCCAACCCCTGCTCTTGACAGGAAGGTGCCTCTGCCGCCAGTGCAACTCAAATTTCGATATCCCTTTCATTTCTGTTTTTGTTTTTTCTCCACCGAAACTCCATCTTCTTTACAGTGTAAGAAAAAGATCCGTAAGAAAATCCAGGAAACTTACCAGTACGAGTTCTTGATCTAAAGAAACCGGAAGAAATTCGAAGTCATTGGAATAAAAAGAAAGAAAAGGGCTTTCGAAGTTGGTTACTAAGATACCAGAAGAAGAAAAAATATTGGGCTTGGCTGGATCTTGTGCCTCTTTAGTCGACACTTACCACACGGTTTGTTTTCGTCTAGATTCGTGAAATACTCGTAGAAATTTGGTGTTTTCTGATTTCTAAGTAGAATTGTACATGTTCGAGCTTGAAATTGCTAATTGGTAGATTTAATTGCCAAATTTCCCGATCTTACATTCTGCTTCATGTTTGACCACAGGAGCAGGCCTTACACGCTAGCTAGTTGAGGCTAGAAGGGATCGGTACTAATTTATCGCTATAGGGATTTTCATGGCTTCCAGCAGCATGCAAGGAATAACCTCATCTTCATCTTCTTCTCCTCCACAATATATGTATGATGTGTTCCTTAGTTTTAGAGGCAAAGACACCCGGGACAACTTTACTAGTCATCTATATTCTAATCTGAAACAGAGAGGCATCGATGTATACATGGATGATAGGGAGCTCGAGAGAGGAAAGACCATAGAACGTGCTCTCTGGAAGGCCATCGAAGAATCAAGGTTTTCTGTCATTGTATTTTCAAGAGATTACGCTTCTTCACCATGGTGTTTGGATGAACTTGTCAAGATCGTTCAGTGCATGAAAGAGATGGGGCACACTGTTCTGCCAGTTTTTTATGATGTGGATCCCTCAGATACTTATGAGAAAGCCTTCGCTGAGCATGAACAAAAGGAAAATTTGGAGAAGGTTCAGATCTGGAAAGATTGTCTCTCTACGGTGACCAATCTATCAGGCTGGGACGTACGGAATAGGTAAACATCTATTTACTTATTCTTATTCTCAAATCCTCCCTGTATTGTTTCAATGATGATCATAGCTTTTTTTTGCAATGTTTTTCAATTAAACGTGTGATTAAATATCAAAATAATCACAATGCAACAAGAGTTTCAAAACTAATTCTTGAGTAAATAATTATTAGTATATATTTTTGATTCATTAAATAGCTTTTTAACGACCCATTTGTCTATGATCAACCTAGTTTTTCTTTAATTTTGACTTTTAAAATAAAAGAGAGCACGTCTCAAATCTCAATTGTCACAATTTTTATAAAATAAAAATTGAAAACAAATTAAAAAAATTCTTGAACTTTTTGCTAATTTCTATTATTTAATAGATCGAATAATAAAATTTCAATTATCTAAATTGAATTTATTGAGGCATCTTTAGAAAAAGTCAATATTACAAAGACATTTTTAGTATCATTAGAATATTTTTGTCCTGATTGTATTATAGAATAATAGAGGATAACTTTATCGATTGTATTAACAAAAATTTAAAATCCTTGAGAAATGTCTTGATGTATTAATGGATTGTAACAATGAATTTACTAATTTTTCATTCTAAAAAAAATAAACTACTTAGGGATAATAGGGTCTTCTTATAAGGGCCAATAGTCATTATAGAATTGATAGGGATAGTTAGGTATTGTTTTTTACGGTATAATTACTTAGTTGCTCTTAAAAGTAAAAATAAATAAATTAGCTATATGGGCTTTTTAAAGATTTTTCACTTTTCGGGGTGCAATAAAATAACTTTATTTCTTTTAAAATTAAAAATACTTACCTTTTTTCAATGGCTTATTCATGCTTTTGTTTTTTTGTTTTTTTTGGGATTAAAAAAAGAAGAAGAAGAAAAGTGGTTGGCTTTTTTGTAGAACACACAAGCGAGTAAGTTGTTTTGCCTTATGTAAGCAGTAGGGATAAGAAAAAAAACTGAAAACCGATTAAAACAGGAAAACCGGAAAAAAATAACTAAAAAAACTAAATCATGAAAAAAAATCGATTAAAATTTTGAAAAAACCGATTGGTTCGGTTCGGTTTCAGATTTTTAAGCCTGAAACTGAAAAAAACCAAACCAAAACGAACCCAAACCGAACCGAAAATGATCACTCCTAATAAGCAGCATGAGCAATGGCTTATGACACCCAAAAAAGGCCTTCATTGATGTTTATTGATTCACCACGACATGACCTACCTCCCTTAGTGTCATGTGTGGAGTAATTCTTTTTGGTTTGGCACCAGATGACTTTTTTTTTCTTTTCTTTTGTCTTTATCCTCGAATTCCGCACTACCTTCTAAACTTGTATAGTAACCCTTTAATTTGATTTTTTTTTTTTCATATTTGGTCTATTTTCTTTCCATTGATATTTTTTATTTGAATTATTTTTTAGAATTGAATTTGTTTTTAATTTTATACTTTTTAATTTTTTAATCTATTAGATTTGATTCTCATTCTTTTGATTACTATTTATTTTATGTGAGATTATTTTTTAATATTTTTTTTACGATGTCATCCTTCATTTTTTATTGTTATGTTTTTTTACCTTGGCATATATTATTTTTTATTTAATACTTTCACATTGAATTAAGTTTTTTGGTTGAGTCTGGATTTAGGATTTAACGGATTAAGAATTTGGGACACGTTTAGGAGATTTGTCTAGGTTTTTTTTTTAAGCTCATGTTTTTTTTCCAGTTTTATCATTCAATATTTAATTTAATTAGAGACTAGGATCTATTAATTTTTTTATTTTCTTTCTATAAGATTTTTAAATAATTAAAAATAATCAGGGTTATCTTAAGTCTTTTTATTTCTCGTTATTTTTTTTTAAATTCTTTTTTTAATTGAATAATTTTTTTATGTTTAGCTTTTAATATTTGGTTGATTGAAATTGGACTCTATTTTATTTTGATATGGGTTCCATGGAGTTTTCATGGATTTGTGCTTCGGATCGCGAGTTTTACAAGTTAACCATAGTTACTCCAGTTCGATCTAATGTGTTGTCGTCACAATTATATTTTTAAATAAATATATCATCCAATATATTATTATCTTAATATACATGTATTGAATTTTTAACTTTCAAATACTATTATATTTTTTAAAGGTTAGAAAAAAATAGTCCACTTGAGTCCAAAAATCTAGTTAAAGAACTACACATTAAAGTGAAGTTTTCAACAAGTGGCAACTTATCATTAGTTTTTAAGGTATGACAGATTATAAGCTACATGAATTTTTTCCCATGAAAAAAAACCATTTCTCAAAATACTATAGGTGGGAAAAAACTTTTCAAACTAGCACGGTTTCATCAATTGCATAGGTCTCACTTAGGCAACTTCACATTATTACGATCATTATTAGGCAACTTCACACATGTCAAAAAAATCTTCCTTTCTTTCTTTGTTGGGTTGGTCCCTCAATTTTTATATTTAGTTAACTTTAGTTCCATTATTACGATCATTTCATCTATTCTTTTGCACACGAAAAACATATGAATTAAAGTTAATATTTATTTCAAATGCAATCGCTAAAAACGAGTTAATTTTTGCCTAAAATATTGTTATGTTTTTGTCCAACTTAAATAAAAATAAGTTTTATTAATGAAATGATCATTACATTGAAATTAATATTAAGATTGTTTAAAAATTGAAAGACCAAATAAAAGATTAAACAGAGAAGAAAGACGAAGAAATGGGTTATGAAAATTTGAGTTGTGAGAAGCATACGTGATATCAGTGCATGTCAAGGTGCGTGGATTGGATTTGCGCAACCACTTAAACTATGTTAGTCTGGAAATTTTTAAGGACTATGCTAATATGGGAAAAAACTAAAAATTAATAAATTTAAAGTTTTTTTAAAAGTTAATATGCAAGATAATTGAAATTTTTTGTTAAAAATAATTTAAAAATAACTTAGTGTCGTCAAAAAATATGATAGAATTCCATTTGCCTTTTGGTCTGTTAAAACCAAACTTAATGGATATTTTATTTCCTAGCTTTGTTCTTGTGCATGCTTCTTTAGTAACTGTGTGATTAATTCTATAGGCAATAAGATAGCTATTGTTAGGACCATTCTTAGCATCAATACAATCCTAGTTCCTTTTTTAGTTTATTCTTTCCTTTTCCTCTCTGTTCTTTCTCAAAGGTTGGTGTATTAATTTCCGGCTAACAACCATACATTTTCGAGCTAAAATATGCTAATGTTTATTTTCCCATTATCACTATCTGATTTGATTTCTACACACTGCATGATTAATGTTTTGCACCCTCCTATGCAGGAATGAGTTGGAATCAATTACAAAAATTGTTGAATACATATCGTACAAACTAAGTGTCACTCTGCCAACAACTAGCAAAAAATTAGTTGGAATAGATTCTCGTCTAGAGGTATTAAATGCCTATATAGGTGAAGAAGTAGGCAAAGCAATCTTCATAGGGATTTGCGGAATGGGTGGCATAGGTAAAACGACTGTTGCAAGGATACTATATGATAGGATTCGTTGGCAATTTGAAGGTAGCTGCTTCTTAGCAAATGTCAGAGAAGTTTTTGCTGAGAAAGATGGACCAAGCCGTTTGCAGGAACAACTTCTTTCTGAAATCTTAATGGAACGTGCTTCTGTATGGGATTCTTATAGAGGGATTGAGATGATAAAGCGGAGGTTTGCGACTTAAAAAGATTCTTCTTATCCTTGATGATGTAGATGACAAAGAACAACTAGAATTCTTGGCTGAGGAGCCTGGATGGTTTGGTCCAGGGAGCAGAATTATCATAACAAAGCAGAGATACAAATGTGTTAACTGGAAATGATGATACTAAAATTTATGAGGCTAAGAAATTGAATGACGATGATGCTCTTATGTTATTTAGCCAGAAAGCTTTCAAAAAAGACCACCAGCCTGCTGAAGATTTCATGGAACTATCCAATCAAGTTGTGGGTTATGCTAATGGCCTTCCACTGGCTCTTGAAGTTATAGGTTCGTTTTTGTATGGAAGAAGTATCCTGAATGGAGAGGTGCAATTAATCGAATGAATGAGATTCCTGACGGCAAAATCATTGATGTGCTTCGTATTAGTTTTGATGGTCTCCATGAATCAGATAGAAAATATTTTTAGACATTGCCTGTTTCCTTGAAGGGGTTTAAAAAAGATCGAATAACAAGGATACTTGACAGCTGTGGATTCATGCAAGTATTGGAATACCAGTTCTTATTGAGAGATCTCTCATAAGTGTCTATGGGGATCAAGTCTGGATGCATAATTTATTACAGATAATGGGTAAGGAAATTGTTCGTTGTGAATACCCTGGGAGTAGATTGTGGACATACGAGGATGTCTGCCTTGCACTGATGGACAACACAGTGAGTAGCTGATAGAGAACATTATCCATAAGATTTCATGAAGTTTATTTTAATTTACGCTCCATCTCTACTTTGTATTTTTTTTTACTTGTATTCCTTTTGGTTGACAGGGAAAAGAAAAAATAGAAGCCATTTTCCTGGACATGCCTGGAATAAAAGAGGCACAATGGAACATGAAAGCCTTCTCTAAAATGAGCAAACTAAGATTGCTCAAAATCAACAACGTGCAGCTTTCTGAAGGACCTGAAGATCTTTCCAATAAGATTTCTTTGAATGGCATTCTTACCCTTCAAAATCATTGCCAGCTGGTTTACAGGTGGATGAGCTAGTTGAACTTCACATGGCTAAGTAGTTTGAGCAATTATGGTATGGGTGTAAGGTGAGATAACTAATTTAAAGGCCTTTGTATTTCTTTTTATCGTTTTCCTATATATGTATGATAGTATCCATATTTTTCTCCCTGCCTGATTGCAGAGTGCAGTTAATTTGAAAATCATCAATCTCAGCAACTCACTAAACCTGACCAAGACTCCAGATTTTACTGGAATTCCAAATCTCGAGAGTCTATTCTTGAAGGTTGTACAAGTTTGTCTGAGGTCCATCCATCACTTGATATCACAAGAAGCTTCAATATGTGAATCTTATGGATTGCAAAAGTATTAGGATTCTCCAAACAACCTTGAAATGGAATCACTTAAAGTTTGCATTCTTGATGGCTGCTCAAAACTTGAGAAGTTTCCAGATATAGTAGGAAACATGAACTGTTTGATGGTGCTTCGTTTGGATGGGACAGGTATTGAAAACTGTCTTCATCAATTCATCATTTGATTGGCTTAGAAGTATTGAGCATGAAAACCTGCAAGAACCTTGAAAGCATTCCGAGTAGCATAGGTTGCTTGAAATCCCTTAAAAAACTTGATTGTTGGCTGCTCTGAACTTAAAATATACCAGAGAATTTGGGGAAAGTTGAAAGTTTGGAGGAGTTTGATGTAAGTGGAACTTCAATAAGACAACCGCCAGCATCCATTTTTCTTTTAAAGAATCTTAAAGTATTATCTTTTGATGGATGCAAAAGAATAGCTGAATCCACGGATCAAGGTTGCCTTCTTTGTCGGTCTGTGTTCTTTAGAAGTACTGGATTTATGTGCTTGCAATCTAAGAGAAGGGGCACTTCCTGAAGATATTGGCTGCTTATCTTCATTGAAGTCTTTAGATCTGAGCCGGAATAACTTTGTTAGCCTGCCTAGGAGCATAAATCAGCTTTCTGGACTTGAAATGCTTGCCTTGGAGGATTGCACGATGCTTGAATCATTGCCTGAGGTTCCATCTAAGTTCAAAGTATATTTGAATGGTTGTATAAGCCTAAAAGAAATTCCAGATCCGATAAAGCTAAGCAGTTCCAAAAGATCAGAGTTCATATGTCTTAACTGCTGGGAATTGTACAATCATAATGGCCAAGACAACATGGGGTTCACCATGCTTGAAAGATACCTCAAGGTCTTCTCTTAATCATACCCCAACCTTTTTGTATCTCTCTCCCTCTCCCTCTATCTATCTAACATTTTGTTTTTCATGGTACAGGGTTTGTCTAATCCAAGACCTGGATTTGGTATCGCTGTTCCTGGAAATGAAATTCCAGGTTGGTTTAACCATCAAAGTATGGGATCTTAATTAGTGTGCAAGTGCCTAGTTGAGCATGGGGTTTGTTGCATGTGTTGCATTCAGTGCAAATGGTGAAAGTTCTCTTTTTTGTCATTTTAAAGTCAATGGAAGAGAGAATTATCCTTCGCCGATGTGTATTAGTTGAACTCTATCCAAGTTCTGTCAGATCATATTTGGCTATTCTATCTATCTTTTGATCATCTTAAAGAGCTTAAAGAATGGAAGCATGAATCCTTTAGCAACATTGAGTTGACATTTCATTCTTTCCAGCCAGGAGTAAAGGTGAAGAATTGTGGTGTCTGTTTGTTATCTTCTGTGTATATTACACCACGACCATCTTCTGCCCATTTTATTGTTACAAAAAGAAGTAGCTTCTTCATTTAAAGCTTCTTTAGCTTTTTCATCGTCGTACCATCAATGGAAGGCCAATGTTTTCCCTAGTAATGCTGTCACCTATTTAAAGTCAGATCCACCTTGAGATTCATTGTGAGCCGAGAAGGAACCAGAGAAAGTAATGGCAATTAGATCAAGACTCTTTGAGGCCATTGAAGAATCAGGGCTGTCAATTGTTATATTTTCAAGAGATTGTGCTTCTTTACCTTGGTGCTTTGAAGAGCTTGTCAAGATTGTCAGATTCATGGATGAGATGAGATCAGACACTGTGTTTCCAGTTTCTTATGATGTCGAGCAATCAAAGATAGATGATCAAATAGAGAGTTGCACAATTGTCTTTGATAAGAATGAAGAAAATCTCAGGGAAAACGAGGAGAAGGTATAAAGATGGATGGATATTCTCAGTGAAATTGAGATTTCATCTGGATCGCAAAGGTATGTTAACAAATTTGTTTTTTTTTTTTTTTTGCATGGGAAAAGCACCACGCAAGGTTCAGTACACAATGGGGTTACAAGTTTTTTTTTCAAGGTAGATTATGAATTTCAGAAAAATTAATATTAAACTCATTGGAGTTTATGGTCTCGATTAAACCAAAATGCTTTAATATGGACATTATTGTTTACTTTATTTTTGTTTTTTAGGTTTGTTACAAATTCGAAGGGAAAATTTTTTTGAACTGGTTGAGTGTATAATCTAGGGCACGAGTTTTTTTTTAAAGTTGAGTATAAATTTAAGAAGAAAAAATTTCAACCCGGTTGAGGTTTTTTTTTATAAAGATTGATCTTTTTATAGTGTTGTGCATTTTTAATTGTTGAATTTTTTTTAAAGTTGAATATAAATTTAAGAAAAAACAATTATTGAACAATTCATGATCCGGGTCATATAATAATTTTTTTTAAGGTTTAAGAAAAAAAATATTGAACCCGATTGAGTTCATGAACTGAGTTATGAGTTTAACGAGTTAAGCCACAATAACTGGACAATTATTTTTTTTCTAATGTTGTTTTTTTTACTGATATTTTTTTTATATATCCTTTTTTAATATAAATTATTTTTTGATAGTGTTGTATGTATTTGTTTTTAAAGATTGAATATAAATTTAAGAGAAAATAATATAGTCTGGTTGAGTTCATGGTCTGGGTCACATGTTTAATTTCTTTTTGGTTAAAGGTTGAATACGAATTTAAAGGAAAAACAATATTGAACCCGATTGAGTTCATACTCCAGGTCATGGATTTAACGAGTTAAGCCACAACAACAAAACAATGTTTATTTTTTCTGATATTTTTTTATATATTTTTTAAATTTATGTTTTAATTAATATTCCTCATCTCTGATTATTTTTTTGTTTATTTATTTATTTTTGGATAGATATTTTTTTATGGTGTTGTTTGTATTTAATTTTTGAAAAATGTATTATGATTCATCAATGATTTTTTTTTTTATCTTTTTGTATAAAAGAATTTTATTTAAAAAAATAAAAAAATATTTATTTTCAGATAACATAATATGTACAACAACCTTGTGTAATATTTTTTTCTATTTTTAATTTATTTAATCAATTTAATACATGTATTTTTTTAATATCATTTGATTGAGTAAAAAGATTAATTTTAATAAATCAATTAAAAAAATATAACTGTGTAAATGTTATGTTATTAACACATTTGAATTTTTAATTTTATTTTTAGTTATCGTTACTATATTTTTGTTATTATTAATTCACATAGTTATCAATTTATTTGATTACATGTATGTATAAGCTTTTTAATTTACAGTTTAAATTTTTTTTATTTGAAAAATTTTTATTTTCAAATAATATTTCTAATATGTGCAGCCTTGTATATTATTTTTTTTATTTTATTTTATTCAATCAATTTAATGTGTATATCTATTTTTATTATCGTTTGATTGAATAAAAAACTTATTTTAATTAATAAATTTAGTAAATACAATCGCGTAAATATCTCGTCTTTTGAAATTAAATATCTTAATCTACACTTGTTTCTCGATTTTTCCACTTTTATTTTTAGTTATAGTTTATGATTGTTTTTTTTTTTAACACACATAATTCTTGATTTATTTGATTACATTTATGTATATATTTTTTTTTCACTAAAGAATTTTTTAAATACAAAAACATGTTGAAAATATTTATCTGTTAATGTTTTATTAAAAAAAAAATTTAACACCCAACAAAACATGTAACATCGATTCCATGTACAGTTCGACTATACCTAAGATGGAGCTGATGCTCGAGGAGCAGCAGCCGCTTGATGCTGAGGATCTGCGGCAGCAGCCGCTTGATGATGAGGAGCTGCTGCAGCAGCAGCAGGTGCTCCAGCAGCCGCAGCCGCAGCGGGTGCTCCAGCCGGTGCCGCAGCAGCAGCATGTGCTCCAGCAGCAGCAGCAACAGCATGTGCTCCAGCAGCAGCAGCAGCGGGTGCTCCAGCCGGTGCAGCAGCGGGTGCTCCAGCCGGTGCCGCAGCGGGTGCTCCAGCAGCTGCGACAGCAACAGCAGGTGCGGCAGCTGCGGCAGCGGCGACAGCGACAGTAGCTGCGGCAGCAGCTGGTGCGGCAGTTGCGGCAGCAGTTGCGGCAGCAGCAGCGGCAGCAGCAGCGACAGCAGCAGCGACCTGGGTTTTGAAGATCTTCATCAGTTTTTGCTCATGGTTTTGGTTTGGGGTAATTAGATTCACATTTTACTATGTATGGATTTTCTTCTTAAATTTAGGATAATCCCATGTTTGCGGATGGAAGGATTGTTTCCATATTAAAACTTTTACATTGCGGAAAGCACGTGCTCTGGAAAATTTCAACCATACCATTATTTTGGAAACGCTAGTCTGCCTATTTTTGTAACTCTGGTTTTGGGTGTATGTGTTAGATTTAAATTAAAAATAATATATATTTCTAAAAGATAAAACCAATAATTTCTTATCAATATGATTTTTTTTTTATCCAAAAAAAATATGATTTTTTTTTCATCAATTTCATTCAGAATTCTTTGAAATTAATTTTTTATTTATCTATAATTAATTTTAAGTATTTTAATATTTCATGTTATAATTAATATTCATGCAAAAAAATATTTTTCAACAAAATCTTAATTCATTAATTTAAATACAATAACTACGTTTTAAAACTAATTTCTCCTAACTGTTAAAGAATTAATTCAATCCAATAATTTAAATTGTTAGGTAAGGTCTCAAGATATTATTTATATTATTTTCTAACACCCCTCTCAAGTGGAAGCATTTTAGACTTGAATTTACATAAGGCCACATTACCTTGTTTTTAATTTTTATTAAATAAATGAGAATGATGAGATTTGAACTCGTGACCGTTTGGTCATCAAGGCTCTAATATAATGACAAAAAACCTATGTAACTTGGTTGCTTAAACTATTAAGTGAGGTTTCAAGATATAATTTATATTATTTTTTAATACCAACGACATGCATTTTACATTCAAAATAAATGAAAATTGATCTTACATGCGACCGAGTTGTATGCATGCATTCTAATCATTCTAAACAATTCTCACGGTTCTTTTTTTTAAGAGCCTGTTTATTATTGTGGTAATATTATTGTTGTAACAGTTATTTTTTAAAATATGTTTTATTTAAAAATACATTGAAATAATATTTTTTATTTTTTAAAAATTATTTTTGATATCAGTATATTAAAATAATATATATAAAAAACTTAATTTAAAATAAAAAAAATAAAAAAATAAACTTAATTTATTTTTAAAAAATATTTTTAAAATATAAAAACAAACAAACAATCTACCCGACAACCTATTATCAAATCATTATGAAAGGCGGCATCCTTAATTTGTTACTTTTACGTAAAAAGTGTTTGTTTTTTTCTTCTCAAAAAACAGAAAACCACCTTCGATGTGCAATGCAACATTTAATGCCCCAAGTTTGCTGGATTCAATTTGCCGAATTCTCAGTTATTCTTGAATTAACATAAATCTTGCAACTCAAGATAATTTTTTATTAATTGTTTTTTACAAATACTTATTTTTCAAGTTGATACAATGAATGAATTAAAGAGTTTTTCAATTTTCCTTCTTTTGAAAATGATTTGTAAATAAGTTGAATGTTTTTTCTTCCCCTACATTTGTGGTTGGATTGCTTCACTCACTTTTTTAAATTCAATAAAAAATGGTGTTTGATTATTATTATTTTAAAATAAAAAAGATAAAAACAATGAAAACAGAAAAAATGTATGGACATATGTTATGGATTTTATATATTTTCTTTTATTTTTTAGTTAAATATATTTTTATTTTTTTTACTAAACAAACACAACATACTTATAATGATGCATTTCGAAAGGTATTTCTCTAATAAATTAAATTAATTTAGTAATAATTTGTTTTATAAGCCTGACAAATTATCGCTTTGGTCGGCATGCTCTTAAATAGAATATGAATTTCGGAAGGTATTTCTTTAGTAATTAGTAAACTTCTATACTTTTCTCTTAGATGCACCAACAGTTTTTGTTATTAATAGCTTTATATTTCCAACTATATAAACACATAAATATTAATATGTATA